>JAHUTJ010067225.1:0-17453 GCA_036250325.1 Characodon lateralis
CTCCTCCCGGTGGGACGTGCCTGGAACACCTCCCGAGGAAGGCATCCAGGAGGCATCCGGTATAGATGCCCGAGCCACCTCAACTGGCTCCTCTCGATGTGGAGGAGCAGCGGCTCTACTCCGAGCCAAACTCGGACCAAACTCCTGCTGCGCTCGTACAGGGACCGGATAGCCCCTAATAAAGGGCCCCCGATTCCATACTCCTGGAGAAATAAGCTATTGGTTTTATTTTATCTCCATCTTGTTGAACCAGAACTGAAGTCAGAAAGTGTCTCTTGCAATCTACCATTTGAACAAAAGGTTTACAATAGTCTGGTAATGCTAAAGCAACACTGGAAACTAGAACTTGTTTTATGTTGGTAAATGCTTCTTCAGCTTCTACTCTCCATTTCAGTTCAGACGTCATTTTCAGCTCTTCCTCATACATTAGTTTGTTTAATGGAGCTACTATTTCTGCATAATTTGGCACCCGGTTTCTACAATAATTAGTCAGTCCAAGGAAGGACATCATTTGTTTTTTGTTACTGGTTTTGGTACATGTAATATTGCAGTCTTTTTTTCTTCTACAATTGTGCGTCCCCCTGTGCTAAGATTGCGGCCTAGGTATTTAAACTCATTTTTGCCCAACTGTAGTTTTTTTTTTTTTTACTGACTTTGTTTCCCTTGCAGTTGTTAAATCCTTTATTACTGGTTTTATTCCTTCACGTGCATCATGTTTTAAAGGGTATTGTTTTACACTGGGCCTGTATTCTGTTTTTGCTCTGATTTGGACAGGTAACGCTCCTTTTACTAAGCCTACGTCAGTAGAATTATCTTGAAGAATCTGGAAGTGAAGTTAAGTTAGTCTTGGAACCAACTTAGGCAATAATCAGCATTCACAATGCAAGATTAGATAAAATATTATTTTATTAAAATAATGTTTTAAAGAATGATCTGCTGAATAAAACCAACCTTCTGGATGACTAATTCTCAGCGGTGTCTCATTAGCTGCCTTTATTTATTAAACTATTTAAAGAAATATTATTAAGGAAATGGTCAAATATTTAAGAAGGTATTTTGGAAAAGAACCAAATCTTTCTGGAGAAATGGGCCTAAGTATGCAAGCACGTGTCCTTACCTGTTAGCAGTGGAGCTAACAAAAGAAGCTGATAGCCACCAGAATCAAACACACACCTTTAAAATACAGTTAATAAAAGGGTTAAAATGCATGAGTGCGGATGGCTCGTTATGGCCGATATTCTGTGTTTAAAATCACCCTTTAAATAAAGTTTGTCTTAACTTTAAAAAGACACAAACACAGAACACAAAGCTGAGCATGTGTGCTGCAGATAGCCTGCTAGCACCAAGATAGCAGAGTTTCACAAACAAAATCAAACCTCAAAAATGAAAAACGATTGGATCGTTTTATCCTAAATAACTCTCTATTACTCTGCCCAAACCCTAACCTCGTATGAACAATGCTGAGGAGTTGTCCGGGTGACGACGAAGTTTCAAGAAAGCTCGGTGAACAAAGGGTTAGCTTCCAGCTAACCTCCAGAGCAGTGGCTGCGCGGCCCGTTCTTTCCGCTGACCACACTGCACGTTACCACGGTGATGCGGTCATCCTTCTGATCGGGAACACAGTTTGTTTCTGCAGGCCTCAGAGAGAAAGTCAAGCCAGGCGTGTACCTTAATACCCGTTCATGTATGAATGTACCGGATTCAGAGACAGTGATTCATTTGTACTTATCTTAGTGCATATGATTGATGATTGTACGACACTCTCGGATCCAGATGAAGAGTTTATGTCTTTTTGCAACCAAAGAGACATTAGCGTGCTGCCTCTCAGGCCAGTCTCGCAGCGGAGTCCGGGTGGTAGAGAGCGGACCATTGGAAAGGGGTGGTCCGCTGCTACCCTCTTTCAGATATGCACCACAGCATCAGTATATAGATCTTGTAGCAGACACACTGCCTCATCCCCTGGACAGAGAGATGCTAGTTGCCAGCCTTCTACTAAGTTTAACTTACGTTTAAGTTAAAGTTTAACTTTACGTGCGCACATTACCTGTTTTATATTATTTACATTGGCTTCCTGTTAGTATTGAATTGACTTTAAACTTGTGCTGTTCATTTTAAATCTCTTAACAGCCTCACACCTCCTTATCTATCTAAAGTTTTAAGTGTTTGTGTGCGTGGTAGGTCCTTGAGGTCATCCAGTCAGCTCATATTGGATGTCCCAAGAACAAGAAAGGTTAAACGATGGGGTGACCCAGTCATCCCTTTGTGAAAAATTATCACATTTATGTATTAGAAATAACTTTGGTAATCTTCACTGACTAAAAACAAGAAGTGTTTTGTATGATTTGGTGATAATGAGAATAAAAATGGTTCTGGTTGTTTTTTTCTGGACTGCATGTTAACATCTGGTTTTAACCCAGCGCAGAAGGTTGCAAGACAGATTTTTAATTGTGAAAGAAAATTGAAAACCATGTATCACTGTCATTCCACTTTGCAGTTCTGCACTCAAATGCACACTGATACACAAAGATGCAAAAATGGCATTTAGGTTTTTGTATGTAATGCCAGCATGACAAAATGTGAAGTTTAAGGGGCATGAATAATTTTGCAAGGCACTACAACTTAGCCCTCAGTGAATGTTGTTTGTATCACTGTTGTTGCTGCTGCTACCAAAGGCTATACCCTGTTCATCCTCAAACAGGCTCTTTAGGCTCTTTCTGACAAGTGTCCTCATTATTTTATTAACTTCATTTCCTTTTTATTTTTTCCTTGATGCCAAATACAACCTGGTGCCATCTGAGGAAGTGTCCTTCACATTCCTGCCTCTTCCAGCAGCAGTGTAGATGGCCCTCCTTCATCGGACTGCTATCCTTCTTTTGCTATAAAAAATAAGCTCCTCCCTGTACACAGTAAGCTTTGCCAGGATTATGTGCCTTGTTGACTACAAACCCACATCATTGAGCCCGAGGCTGGTGATGCTGAGGGAACTTGAGTTTACACCTAATTCAACCATCAGTTGCCAATGCCTGTGCATAGAGACTGTGCCTTGAATGTTTCACTTGGCATGTCTCCTTCTTAAAACAAGCAGATGGTTGGCTTAGCTGATTATCCCTCCAGCTGTCCCAAATGTCCAGGGAGATGGAGTTTGCAATGGTTTTAAGATTTATGCTTGTGTTGCCTGCAATGTTTTCCAATAAACGCTGCCAAGAAGCACAGATATAAAACCAAACCTTTTTGATAGTTTTTATATCAGCTGAACATTATAGTTTTGTAAAAACATACCTGAATAGTTAAATTATGGTGTAATTACAAACATCTTTTTTAGATCAAGTCAATGAAAATGTTATGGAACCAGCTTGCAACTTGGATGACTGGATGACTGACAGGACACGTGCCCCTAACAAGAAAGCTCTTAGCTGAAACAATGGAAAATCTCAGTCAGGTAATGGTGAAGTACCAAAGAATGCCTTTTTCCAGTGGAGTGGGTCTAAAATTTGCAACAAATCCAAACACAGTTGCTGGGTTGCAAAAATAAAAACACCCTGGAAGCCATAGGGTGCATGACTGAAAACTCAGAACAATGTCTTGTAAACAGAAAACAACAAGATAACAAAAAAGAAGAGTCAATGCTAGTCACTAAACTGTAAAAGCCTGGCTTAAGAAATGGTTCTAGTGGGCTAAAGAGAAGAAGTCATGGATAATTGGATCAAAGTGGGATTCAGTGACGTTGAAATGTTTGTTTGGTATCGTTTCAATAACACATATAAAGATGAGTGACTGAAGAAAACAAGAAGATTTCAACAATCATTGGTGATAAGGGGTGTCATGTCATGTAAAACAGCAGTCATTCCCTCTGCAAGAAATGCACAAGTAGACTTAGAAATATTTTACTTTTCTTATTCCATTCATCAGGAGTTTGGTCACAATGAAGTGATCTGGCCTTGAGCAAAGAGCATCAAAAAGGACACAGCCAGCAAATAGTCCAGATCTCAGTCCAACTGAAAATCTAGTGTGCAATCCAAAAATTGCTGAGGTAAAACAACCCAATCTGGGTCATGGGTCAAATATAAAAACATGTCTAAAAAATTTTTATATTGGCACACGCTGATGGTGTAGGGGTTAAACGTGCGACCATATACGGAGGCTACAGTCTTCGAAGTGGATGTAAAGGCAAATGTTACTTTGAGTAAACAAGGTCGTTCTTTACTGTGAACTGATGTTATTAAGAAATGAGGTCTCTGGTCCACACTTTTTGACCCAATATAAAGTTAAAACTTACCATCTTATGTCCAGACAGAGTTGTCCCAGCATTGGGGTTAAGAAAATAACCCAGCAGTTTTTTTTCGTCCATGGAAATTGAACAACATTGTTCATTACAAGTCACAATGAAAGGTGATCTGTCACCTACTATAAATGTTTGAACCTGAATAATGAAGAACACTCTTTCATTTATATAGCCCATTTCCTAAGGGACTAAAGCAATAAGAGAACCAGAAGAGGTTCAACAAAGTGCATTTTTTTGTGTGTGATTATTCCAATGCTTTCCTTCATCATTCAGTGAGTCCCTTTTTTTTTTTTTTTTTTTTTTTTTTGGCTCAGAGCTTATCTGTTTAGCTGTCTTTCTCTCCCAAATCAGTGCTTCTGTCTTTTTTTTGTGTTTGTTCTGTTATCTGAAACCTCTAGTCAGTCATGGCAGATGGCCCTTTTAAAGTGAGTCAGGTTCTGGTTCTGCTCGAAGTTTCTTCCTGTTAAAGGGACGTTTTCCTTTTCATTGTCGCTACATGCTCATCCAGGAGGAGTGTATGCTGCAAGTCCTTACTCTGGATATAGAACTGAATTATTAATGTCACAAAAGTAAACTACTCAGTTAAGCTGAAAACTATTTTCCCAGTTTTTTTTCCAAGTTGCTGTAATAGAAGAAGGCAGAGGTGTTTGTTATATCTCATGAAAACACTTCTCAGTGAGAACCAACACAGTTACTGGAAAAATCCAATACATTCCTTCCAAGAATTTAAGATAAGGTCAAAATATTTTCTATTAATGAAACTTTTATTTGCTGTTTTGTAGCTTCATTTGCTGACTCTAGAAGAAAACTAAGTTGTTGAAATTGCCTTAGCTGGAATCGTTTAGCAAAATGTCTGACCAGATATTATTTTTCATAGTGTATGTTAGTGTAGTAAGTATGATAAAACCCAGGCCTTTATCTCCTTTGTAGAAAGGTGTATGACTCAATACGGATGTATATTAGTGTAGCTTTATTGTTCTCCTTAAATGTAGTTTGTGTAAAAAGTAGAACAAAAACCCCATAACAGTTGGAATACCATCTCATTTAGTAGCTTCACAGACATGTAAGCATGTAGTACCATCACAAGTGCTGAATCAACCCTTCATCTGCTTTCCTCTTACACTCTACCCACAACTCTTCCAAAACTCCTATTTATTATCCACGCCACTTCACACCCACTCTTCTCCACATCCTGTCCTCAAATAACTTTTTATATATATTTGTTTTATTTTGCTTTTACTTCTCACACACTGGACCTTCCTTTTTATAAATCTTAGGATATAATAATAAGCATGTCTTCATTACTTTAATTTTGTCTGTTTCTGGGTTGGTGTTTGTCAGACTCCTAGCTAGGGAGCATTTTCATCAAATCAGACAAAAATCCTACTACAGCATGAGTGCAACCCTTAAATAGCAGCACCAACCTTTATCTGATGCATTAGCAAACCAACATCACTAGTGGTCAGATTGCACTGCTGTTCATACATCACCAGCAATATGGGAGCTTAAATGGGGTTCCTTATCAGAGGAATGCATATACAGGTCTAACAGGGTGCCTAGAGTACATCCAGCAGTGTGTCACAAATAGTACATTTATCTTCTACAAGGAGATATTTCTCCCAGAGATTCTGAATTTTTCCTTCATTCCAAGTCATTGCAGGGATTCTAAGAATATGAAAGTTTCGTCACCTTGAAAGATCCAAAGATGAACTTTTTTAACCATGGCTTTATGGTCTTGCTCTCCAAATGAGAATACAGATTCCCAAAGTTTGCTATTTTGATCCTGTAAACAATGATTTTAATTATTTAGGCTGTGATGATCTTTTTCTAGTAATGATTGACCTTACTCTGCTGAACCTGGTACTTCTTTGGTGGGTCAAATGAATGTGGGAATATTACCCCCTCTATGCCAGATCCATACCTTCCAGGTCAATAAAGGGCTAAGCTTGTCTGATGCAGTTTTTACAATCTGATCCTGGCTGCCAGGGTCTGCCCAGTCCCTCTATAGATGTGTTCAGCCCAGTTTATTGCAACCAAGCCTATTGCAAAAGCCAAAAACTCTAACATATTTTCTGACTCCTTAAAATTAGAACTGCCCTGTGCAGACAATTTACTTTGATCATTGGCAAAACATCAACTGTGAGGAGCACTGACACAACCTGTAATAATAGTGTAGAAAATATGACAGGTGTTTAATAGTAGCAAACTCTATCCACTCTGAAATATTTGTAAAAAAAAAAAAAAAAAAGAAAATCTGTTAAACAGGCTAAGCCAACCCTTGCAGTCAGGAAACACCCCTCTTAAAGTTATGACACTTAGTATGTTTCATAGGAAAAACATCTTAACCTTGTGTTTTTCAAGAAACGTCTACATTGATGGCCTGGTGCTCTTGGGTGGTTGAAATATCCGCTGTATAGCGGCAATTCACAACACATGTCGTCTAAAGGTGTTTCACAAAGGGTTTGAAATGGTTTGGGGTTGTTGGGGAGGTTAGATTAAACAAGTGAATGTTAGAGTTTGGCCATTTTAGAATGGGCTATGTGTAGGGGTACTAAGTAAAATAATAAACTGATAAAGTTTGTCCATCTAGAGCCCACTGGTGGCCATTGTTATACTAAAACCCACAAGGACTGGGGGTACCTCTCTCTGTCAGACTGATTATAACCATTGGAAAAGAGAAGGGGTCACACAGGTAGCAGAAATGGAGGGTGTATTTGCACCTCAACCATAACTGAGCCGGTTTAGGCTAAACCTGACTCCCCCTTACTCCATCCAACAGGGAGGGAGGAAGGCAGATGTAAAAATAATTAGTTGTTATTTCTTGTTATTAAAGTGTTATTTCCTGTTGTAACTTTAAAATGGGCTAAGTCAATTCAATAGAATCATACAGATTTCAAGTCAATTACATACATTTCAATTAATACCAACTATGGAACAGCGCAGTCAGATTCAGTTATTTTTTCAAATTGGTTAAAACGTTTTCTATCTAGGGAAACCCAGCAGATTGCATTGAGTCAGTGACTTGTAGCAGTCACTCCTCCTGGATGAGCATGTAGAGACAGTGGACAGTCACTGTCGTTGACTTTGCAATTCCTTTGCAATTCCTTATACTGAGCATGCATGTAGAGACAGTGGAGAGGAAAGTGTGGAGAGTGTTGATTTGTTTGACAACTGCTGCCACCTACTGAGTGGAGGCTTGTTTATTGTTCAAGGTTATTGTTCAAGTATTGAGAACTACTGATTTATCCTAACACGCACCCACCATACTTAACACAGGTATATCAAAAAAACACTGATTCTCCTAAGACATGACACCTATTCAGCTCAGTAGGGGGATAAATAATCATTTCAATAAGGGTGTAACTATCATTTATAATGCATTTTAAATAACATGCATGCCTGAATCTGACGAAGAACAGTCTAAGAGTGCAAAAACACTACTGCTTGCTATGTGAAGGTTTCATAACAGTTCTGGGCTCAGTTTTCCCTACTTCCCTACTCCTTACTTTCAAATCACTTTCACTAATGAAATGCTGAGTGGATCAATCTTATGGTAATCATAGCTATAATCATAACACTTCAAATATGTTTGTCATCGAATATACTAAGGTAAGTCTAATTAGCTGTCAAAGCTTGTTGTTTCTTTTCTGACTAAAGTCACTTTTTGGCCCTGAATGTTGCTCTATACGCTATATTTAGATCTAAATGCATAATAATTCTTTTAATAATAATAATTTTAATAATAATTCAGATGAAAATGGCCACATTAAAAATTTATGTTTTTGAGTCTGTTTCTGTACAAATTTTCAGCAATAGCTTTCTTGACCTTAAATAGACACTGTCAGGATCCTGGGCTGTCTGCCTCTACTGATCACAGATAGCTGAAGGTTTTCATCTAATTTGTGGATGGGTATTTAGGAAGCAGCACTCCTCGACTCCAGTACTTAGCTGTCATGGTTGAGATTGTAACATGCCCCTGATCTCTGAGACGTGTCAAAGATATAACTCTGAAATAAGAATTTTACCTGTGAACTTACCTTGCTGTGAGAATCAGCTGCTTTATTTACCTGGCCATCCACTTGATGCCTAGCTCACCATACCACCTGAGACGTTGCCTGAAAATGTAAAATAACAACAATTGACCTGAAGTACTTAACTGTCCGCCCTCCGATTCTTACCTACAGGAACTCTATCCTCTGGAGACGTTCGGGGATTCTTTCTTTACTTCGTCTGTAATCTATCAACTTGCAAAGTTGTGAGAAACTTCAACTACAAAATCAACATTACTTTTAGGTTTCACCTAAACTGCTCTAACCTCCTCTCTATTTTAGATTACATTCAAATGCGAAACCCCGTGAACCTCTGATTGAAACTATGTCACTTCCTTTTGTGTAAATTAGAAGCTGACCTTTATTTTGGCTGCTTCTTTTTTCTTACCTTTCGAGCCACAGTTTACCTCAAACATGACACAAATAGACTTAATGATGTCTCTTGTCTGACAGAAGTATGTTTGAGTACATATAATTTTCTTTTGCACATTTAATTGTGCATGCATTTCTGATTACAGGCTTCTATTGGGATTAGATATTTTGTCTGAATAACTAAGGAATAGAAAAACGAAATCAGAATTAAGCATCATGATCTCACCACCAGTCACGTACAAGGTGGCTCAAAAAGCGTGCATACAGACATAAATGTACAAACTTTTCCAGGCAAACCTTCATTTGTATCTTTGAGGTATCCAGACTGCAGAGATGCCCATGCTAGCTTCATGGCTGGCCTGTGCACATTTATACATTTACTGGCCCTTTGGTGACACTTGGGAGGTATAATAGGAGAACTGTTAGTCATGTAAAAACAATAACTGTAAACATGTTACATGATAAACTATTAGATCAACCTGTGTGAAATTAAGTTAGTGGCCAATAGACCAGGTGCAACTTTGTGCAGAAAATAGCTAACAGCAGTAGTCGTTGCCTTATTAGTGTCATCGTTTTCTTTAAGGCCGACTTGCGGAGAGAAACACTCAAACAGAGACGCGTTGGACTCGATTTATTTACGCGGCTTCAGGGCGGAGAGTGCAAGTGGCCGGTCTTAAAGCTGAAAAGGAAACGGCAAAAGGTGAGTGGAGGCCCAGGTAGCGTTCTGATGACCCAGACGGTTCTCTGTGAGGGCAAGCAGGTTGCGCACGATCAGACTGGTGGAATCGCAAGGGTGGCTGCCAGGCCAGAAAGTGATCCAGAAATCCAGATTCCGTTGCAGGTGGTTCCAAGGGAGGTCTCCAGCCAATGAGCTCGATTTGACAGGTCTAGGATGAAGGGAAAAAAACAGGGAATTAGTCAGACAACTTCTTCTTAGATTCTCTCAAGATTACAAAGTAACAAGCCAGGTGATCACTACCGCAGAGGGCAAAACACTCAGGTGTAGAAGTGCTGGCGAGCCACCCTCATATAGTCCTCCAGCTGATGAGGCAACGATATGCACCTTTCAGACTCTCGAGACTCCAGCTGCTGCGCCCCTTAGTGGTGGAAGAAGGTTAGCAGCAGGCAGGGTGGAAAACAGACTCTGACAATTAGAGTATAGTACATTGACCCAGTGTGAGAAACCGTGTTTGTGAAGCTCTGACAGCAGGGGCTACGTGCACCCTTGCCTACAATCGACCTAACAAATGTGCAAAAAAATGGATGAACTGCTTCTCCTCACCCCTAAAAACTCAGACCTCTCTGGATCTGCCACCCTCTACTTTACTGACACCTGGCTGAGTGAGAACAGCCCGGACAGTGCACTTCTGATACCAGGCTTTCAACTGTTTAGAGCGGACCGCAATGCGGACTTATCGGGGAAAATGCGAAGTGGTGGAATCTGCTTTTATATAAACGAAGGTTGCTGCAGAGGTATCAAAGTGTTAAAGAAGACCTGTAGTCCTGACCTGGAGTCATTTATCATAAACTTTAATCAGTTTTATTCACCTGAGAAACTTCTTTTCGTCTGTACTGGTTGGCGCTTACATACCACATCAAGGCTCTGCTGAAAAACAACTGGCTGAGCAGATAACAGACATGGTGAAAACACATCCAGACTTTCTCATCTTTGTTCTTGCCACACAACTTTGGAGGGTGCATATTGTTTAAACTTTTCTGACTCCTCTGTGATCCATCTCATCCCAACCTACAGGCAGAATTTAAAAGCTTCCAAACCTGTGGTTTGGACTGTTAAGAAGTGGAACAAAAGTTTATGTTACATTCTGGCTTTGGTTTTACAGATTGGACTGTTTTTGAAACTTTACTGATTTGAACTAACTTACTGAAGTGCCAACATACATTAGTTTCTGTGACGACATGTGTTTGCAGACCAATGCCTTTTCCACATACATTAACAATAAACCTTTGTTCACATCTCATCTGAGGCAGCTGCGCAGGGATAAGGAAGAGGCTCACAGCAGTAGGGACCAGGCCCTGTATTAGCAAGCCAGGAACAAACTCACCAAGGAGATCAAAACAGCGAAGAGAAGCTACAATGAGAAGCTAAAGAAAAGCTTCTCACATGGAGATGCTTCTGCTGTTTGGAAGCTAGTTCCTCAGGCAACTCAAGAAGGACAACATTCCACAGGAGCTTCTACACTGCCATAATTCAGTCTGTCCTGTCTTCATGCATCTCAGGATGTTTTGGCCCATCCACAAAACAGGACAGGTCCAGACTGCAACGAACAATCAGGTCTGCAGAGTGAATCGTCCGGGCTGACCTTCCCTCTATCCAGGACTTATACAGGTCTAGGGTTAGGAAAAGGGCAGCTAGAATCTCTGCAGAGCCCACACACCCTGCACATAAACTGTTTAGGCTTTTCCCTTCAGGTACGTGCTATAGAGCGCTATCTACAAAAACGAGCCGCCTCAGAGACAGTTTCTTCCTCCAGGCTGTTTCTCTGATGATCATTTGATAGTCAGAGTTCCAGAGCAACACAATGCATACTTGGACTGGTCTCACATTATATTCTATTGTAAAGTCAACTGTGTATATATGGATATTTAAAAAGAAATTCTTTATAAGTGAGAGCAGGTCAAATTCCTTGTTTGTCTGTACAAACTTGGCAGTAGAGCTTATTCTGATTCTGAACTGTGACCTGTGGCAAGCCTTGAAATGTGACAGGATGAAGTGACATGCTCTGTCCGTACCCATACATTTGCTAATCACACTAGGGTTCCCATTCAGCCATTCAGAAGGAGATTGCAGACTAATCAGGACTGTGCCAGTTGACCCTCAGCCAAGCCATGTTAGCTATGCGTGATAGAATTATCCATATGACAGCCAGGTTTATTAAATTCCCACACACTTTATGTAGACAACCCAATATTAAAACAAAGTTTGCAGCAAAAGAGACTGGAATCACACTTGCAAGGCCTATCTGCATGTACCTGCATATTTAAACAGGGGGCGTGTAAAGTGAAGAGTCATATTCCCTCAGTTCCACATGGATTGAGATGGTAATAGAACATTTGAATGGATTTGTGCGTACACTCCAAGTCATACATCTGGATTTATTAGTGCATACACTGTTTTCATGATTTAAGCATATGCCAAGTCTTTGTACACAAGGTAACAGTTCCCTTTCTGGTTAAGGACAACGTAAGATATGAAAAATGTTTTGCTGTTTATAAATTACCTTGATGTGCTTTCTGATTTTGTAATTTAATGAAACATCACAGGTTAGGATAACTTTATGTATTTCCTATTATAGTTTAATTATTTATCATAGTGTCTGTTTATTTGCCATCTAATAGGTTCATCATAAAGCTATCACTGAAGGTTATTAAGGGTTATCGTAATAGTTATAGATTTAAGAAAGAACACTTGTGCACCAACAGGTGGGCCAAATATTTGCAGAGGGGATGATAGGTTTGCTTTATAAGCACTGATCTGTTCAAACATTGTCTGTTTGTTTGGGTCTTCTTTCAGCTTCTCTTTAAAGTGGTCTTTTGTCAGGCATCACATAACCGACAGACTAGCCTCAGCTCTAAGTTCACACATAGCTACACAATGCTGTTTGAGGTAAATGGGTTAACATTTGGGGCTATTGTTTTAATATGTGGATTCAGGCTCTGTGTTGATTTATCCTCATTGGCAGCATGTCTCCCCACCTGCTGAGTCAATCAATCTGCCTCTGTCTGTTTTTACACTTCTGAAGAGGTGGGAACACTGAAAAACTACAAAGGAAAAAAGTAAAGAGCATTGCTGTTTGTTGAAAAACCAAAATGTGAGACATGAGCAGATTTTTTTTTTTTTTTTTCCACAGGACTCAATACAAGTGATATGCAAAAACATTCAGATACTGATTTTCCATTCTTGCTTTATGTAGAGGTTGCATAGGGACTTACAGAGCCCAGGAACTGCCAGGAGCAAAGTAAACATAGAGATCATAAAATGTACTTTCATCTGTTTAGGACACTAAACTGGACTAACATTGGTGCAGAAGATGCTTTCTTTAGCTTCGTGATTTCGATCAGGAGCAGAGAGTGTAGGTTTTAAACAGGAAAGAGAGATAGCACAGCATCAGTATGTTGGTTTAAAAAATTAACTTCTTATTTATATACAGTTCTTTGCAAAAGTTTTGACCCCCCATGGCTTTTTACCTATTTTGCTACATTCCAACCTGTAATTTGTTTTTTAATCTTATTTTTTATGTGATGGGTCTGAGTAAGTGAAATAAGAAAAATATGTAAAGAAAAAAATAAACTTGACACTTACATATGCATTAGCCTTTGCTGTAAAGGCCTAATAACGCTCTGGTGCAACCATTTACCTTCAAAAGTCACATAATTACTGAAAAAGTCCACCTTTGTGCAATCTAAGTGTCACATGATCTATCATCATTAACATATCTTTCTGAAAGGCCCCAGAGGCTGTAACACCACTAACCAAGAGGAATCACACCATGGATACCAAGGAGCTCTCCAAACAAGCCATGGACAAGTTGTTGAGAAGTACAAAAAATATATAACAAATATTTCCAAATCTTTGATGTTCCCCTGTAGCACCATCAGTTCCATCATATTCATATGGAAAGTACATGATGCCAGCACAAATCTGCCATGAGAAGGTTTCTCACCAGAACTCACAGGCAAGGAGGGCATTAATCAGATAGGCAGCACAGAGACCAAAGGTATCGCTGAAGGAGTTGTAGAGTTTCACAGAAGAAAAAGCAGTACCTTTCTATAGGACCACAATAAGCTGTACAGTCCATAGAGATTGCCTTTTTGGAAGAGTGGCCAGGAAAATATGGTTTGAGTTTGCCAAAAGGCATGTGGGCAACTCCCCAATGTATGGAGGAAGGTGCTCTGGTCAGATCAGACTAAAATGGAACTTTTTGGCCACCAAGGAAAATAATATGTCTGATGCAAACCCAACACATCCCATCACCCCAAGAACACCATCCCCACAGTGAAGCATGGTGGTGGCAGCATCATCCTGTGGCGATGTTTTTTAGCAGCACGGACAGGGAAACTGGTCTGAGTCGAGGGAAGGATGGGTGGTTCTAAATACAGAGATATTCTTGAGCAAAGCCAGTGCCACTAGTCAAAGTCCAGACCTGAATCCAATTGAGAATCTGTCGTTAGACTTGAAGATTGCTGTTCACAAGTGAAAACCATCCAACATGAAGGATCTGGGGCAGTTTTGCCTTGAGGAATGGGCAAAAATCCAAGTAGCAAGATGTGGCGAGCTCATAGAGACTTATCTAAAGTGACTTCCAGCTGTAATTGCAGCAAAATGTGGCTCTACAAAGTATTTACTTTAAAGGACGTAAACAGTAATGCATGCTGAAGTTTTTGGTTATTTTGTCCTATTTGTTGTTTGCTTCATAATAGATGAATTATACATCTACAAAGTTGTAGGCATGCTCCGTAAATTAAATGGTGCAAATTCTCAAACAATCCATTTAATTCCAGGTTGTGAGGCAACAAAATATGGAAAATGCCAAGGGGGCAGGGGGGTGAAAACTTTTGAAACTATCTATACTTTGAGGGGAAATGTAAATTACCCCATCAAATACCTTGTTTGTCTATACTACACACATACACATATAAATTTGTCATATTTTACCAATCTGCCCTCAGACCCTCACACAAATGCCTGACAACCATCAAACTCCCTCTCAAGCAGACCTCCGCACTTTACAAATCTGTGCAGAAATGTAAACATGTTCATGCAGATGACTGACACCTTCAAAACCATCTTATACCTACTCACAAACCCACTCTACCATCAAACATGTGTTAGGGCAGGAAGTGTCAGCATCCAGGCTGCTGAGGTCTTTTTCCTTCCCAGATGGTTTAAGTACATGAGTACATTGGTCTCCTCTCTCAGTCAATATAAAATCCATTTTTAATCAATAAATAATCCTTAAGTAAATAAGATTAGGAGTCTGCACAAAGTACAAGTGCAAAGCGTTTGTGTTTTAGCTAGATGCAGATAAATCAAATGACAAATAATTTTAATATTTTTATACAATGCCCTTTCAATGCCCTCGCAATTTGTACTTTGTAATTCATCATAGACACAGAATGAACACCACTATGTTCACTTTTTGACTTCCACAGATGTGTCTAGGAAACAGGTTGAGACTCTTAAAAAAATTATTTCATTTATTTCTTTCAGAGAATTCAGACTCACAGTTATGCCAGAAAACATGTTCTAGATACCTCATATTTTGACTGTAAGGCTAACCAAGTTGGATTATTTGCCAAGGTAAACTAAGATCCAACAAATGCATTTTGTACAGGGTGGTAATTAAATTGTGGTTCTGTTAAAAAATAGAATACACAATAGATCACAGACAGGTCAGGCTTGGGAACGGTTTTCTGTAGTCGCTTTTAGCAGGATAATGCTCCCTGCCACAAAACAGAAAGGTTCAGGAATGAAAATAGTTTAAGTTGTTAACTTGGCCTAGATACTCCTCAGATCTTAATCCTATCAACAATCTCTGGTATATGCTTGAAAAACACATCTGATCCATAGCCCCACCTTTAAACTTACAGGACTTAAACAATCTGCCACCTAATCTTGGCACGAGGTACCACAGAACACCTAAAGGGGTCTAGTGGAGTATACGTTGCAACGTGTCAGCATTGTCTGGGTAACAGAAAAGGGATAAAGACAGTAGGTGCAGGCAGTTATAATGTAATGCCTGCGTCTTGTAATTTACAACAACAAAACATACAGCCACTACCTTCAAGAATCCTGAATGACACAGTAAGTATGATTAAATGGATCTTAAAAGACTTAAAAAGTCATATATTTTGTGCTTGTAAATCAGACTGCATAGCTGTGAATTAGGTTTTGCAAAAAATGCTGGAAATTTTAGCTTTTTGCATGTAGATAGGAATGTGTGTGTCTAAAACAGATTTGTACTTGTAAAAAATAATTACACAAGTTGCAAACTTTCTTTGTTAAGGTCTGTTTACAGAAACAAAGCTAAAAACTACATGTGTGCTAAAGTTTCCTTACTTGTGTGTAAGTTTCAACTTGCAAGTGCAAGTTTGACAGGAACTTTATTTCTCTCAGGTCAATGTTATGTAATCACAAATTTAACATCCAATCAGAAAACAGATGAGTTTGGCTGTAATGAAGGCGTTTTTCTGAGTGGCTGTCATATTATGTAGAGGTGAAGCAGGACCAAAGTAGTGGCAGGTCCTGGACGGATCCTACATTATAAAGGGGAAAAACGGCGCCAGTACAGCTGCAGCTGAGGTAGGCATTACTTTATGGTTTAGTGGAACAAGATCATTCTCCAGATAAATATTTTTAAAATTCACATACGGTTACTATACTCTGGCATTTTGTGAGGTGCAGATCAGAAAAGCCGCTTCCATTTGAAGAGGAGTTGTGTTTACAGCCTTATTAAAAGCTAGCTTAAACAGGGATTGCAACATCACTCCTGATATGTCCAAATACTCTCCTTTGTGGTCAGTTCAGTTTGCTTAAAAATCACCACCGTGAAGAATAATGTCTTCCGATATAAAATTAATCTTAATATGATGTCGTGTTGGTAACAGTTAGAACTGAAATACTCCGACTTTACGTCAGCACTGGCACTTTAAAGAGTGACACAAAGGACTGCTCTGTCATACCAAAATGCACCTATAGGTCAGCAAAGTCTGATATTTTGTTTACCGTATGTCAAATGTGCTTTGGGGCTTTTTAGTTCATTCTGTATTATTATATTATTTATTTTAAAGAATGCTATGCTAAAATTGTAGATAATCTGTGTTGTCATGGGAACAAAGAGTGGCCTAATGCTCGTGCTCTCTGGAATGAAAAGCTAGGTTAAAAAGATGAGTTTTTAAAAGAGATTTAAAATAATTCAAAGTTCCAGCAGACCTCACAGAAAGTGGGAAATTGTTCCAGAACCTAGGAGTTGCAGCTGAAAAAGCAGGCAACATCTGGACTTGGAGCTGTTGGAATGTTTGGATGTAAAAGCTTGTTGAGGTAAAGAGGTGCCAGACCATTCTGATATTTAAAAGCTCAATTTTAAAAACAATTCTAAAAGAAACAAAGTGGTATTTCGAGAGAGCATTTCTTAATAGGATAGTGTGTGATACAGCCTTAGGGAAATCTGCAAATCATTTAAAATATTCAGTTTGTTTTACCTAACAGGAAACTGGAAATCAAGATCTTTTCTGTTCTTTCAGGTTTATTAGATTCCTTCTGCTTAGTTTTCGTTACTTGCTGGGTTCTTGTGTTAAATGTGTTTAGTTTATATTTCCTTATAGATCTGGTTCCCCCTTGTTTATGTCCTCTAGTTTAGTCTCATTGTTAACAGTTCATTTAGATGTGTTTTGGTTACCTCCCTGTACTCCCTGCTCTTTTATCTTTATTAGTCATTCCCCTTCTGTATTTGTTTCCTAATTAGCTCCCCTCCTTGTTCAGTGGTCCACACTTCATTTCCCTCAATATTTAAGCTCTCTGGTTTTCACTGTTCATCTCGGGTTCCTCCTGATACTCTGATATCATCCTGAGATGTATCCGGCCTACTGTGTGTTTCTGGCCTACTGTGTACAGGGGTTGGACAATGAAACTGAAACACTTGGTTTTAGACCACAATAATTTATTAGTATGGTGTAGGGCCTCCTTTTGCAGCCAATACAGCATCAATTCGTCTTGGGAATGACATATACAA
>JAHUTJ010067226.1:0-17445 GCA_036250325.1 Characodon lateralis
TCGATGAGGCGACGAATGCTGTCCAACCGCCAAGGTTCCAACAAATGTGTCCTTCTTTTCCCCAGCTTTGAAGGATGGGTCCGATGTTTCCTCCGTGGCCCATCCTATCCCATGATTCATTGCGAGTTGAAGTAGATTGTTCAAACGGAAGTAGCAAAAGCCGGAGGAGAGAGAAAAGTTGTGAATAAAATTGGATATATTGCGCATTCTGTGAAACAACTAAACTTTTACAATGTTTTTAGATGAGAATGTAGTTGTGTAAACCTAAAATATCTGATCAGTTTATCAAGATATCGCTTAATTGTACCAATGCACCGATGTGTTCGTCCGCTGCCCCAGCAGCCGCTAGCCTCGCCAGCTGTCAGCTGACCGGGTGGTTGACCGGCACATTGTTTTCAAAATCCCGCTGGGTTTCCCCAATGGGTGGAAGTTAAACGGATATTATTCAGTCAGATAAAATCTAATATTAATGTTTGGTTTATTTATTATAATAGTAATAATTATTATTATTATGCTCAAATAAACTGATTTAAACTTTGCTCCTAAAGTTAATATTTTAGTGTTTACGTTGATGAAAGCTTTACAAATAAATTAAACAAATGGTATTTGTCATCAATGTATTTTATCTAGTGTTTTTTATATCTATGAACACAAAAAATATTTTGAACATTTTAAATGGCTGAATAATGAACAAGATCATAAAACAATAACATTTTAAAACAAAACAGCATTATAAGCCATCAGCAATATTTAGAAGTGTAAATAAAAACGTAGTTATTTACAGTAGAGACAACGTTATTAACATTCAGGCTCCCATTTGTTCGGCTTCACAGCTCTGCTTCACGCTAACACGGTTGCTTGGCAACAGAAGTTATGCTGAGGTAAAGGCAAGAGAAACGCAGACCGACGTAACACCGGCGGCACGCTATGCTAATCTGGTATGTTTAGCTAACAGCTACAGGTAGCATAATTGTTACTGTTTGACCATCATTTGTTTACATGACGCTTCTTATAGACGCTCATTTGTCTTGGTGATTGACATCCGCCAAGCTCATGTAGCTGCACTGCTGCAGCTCAACATGCCGTAAAGGAAGTTTAACCTGATGTGAAACGTAAATCGATGAATCTGTGTTTGATTAATCTAAGGCTATCCTCAAGGATGTTTGACACAAAAAACTGAATTTTGGAACTGAAATTGAATTACAGACCTGAAAGTGAAAGTAGTCAAAATGATTTTTAATACAATGATATACATTTTAAAAGCAAATGAATTCAGTTTCAAACCATAAAATTCTGTTTCAGTTTAGTGAAATTCATTTTCAAACCAATATAGTTAATTTCAGATTTCACAAAGAAAGATTCAGTCAGAGCAATTCAAATTCAGTTTCTGATGGCACAAGTTTCTTCCCATAGTTTCCCAGTGTTCACTACTGGGACCAGTTGTGTGTCTTTTTTTAGATCATTAATATCCAAACGTTCCTAAACTGCTACAGTTTCTACTTTTGGCAGATGACACAAATTTAACTAAAACATCTCTTTAAGAAACAACAAGCACAATTTAAACAATCTGCTACCAAAAGAGTGTTTCAAATTTTTTTTGTCACATAAGCCCCTTTTCCACCAAACGTTCCGGGATTAAATACCCGAGATTTTTTTTACTATGGTATAAGGAATCCCAGGTAATCTGTGCTTTTGTTTCCACTGCTCTGAACGGCGCTGGAAAATGGATTTAAATCAGCCTAATGACGTAAGGGGAAGTTGTGAAGAAAACTGCACTACACCTCCAGCCCAGCAGGTGGTGGTAATAAGAAACCAAGGGCCAAACAAGCAAAGCCTGACCTAGGATCCTGTATCCCACCATTTGTTCATAAAACAAGATGGAGAATGCACAACTGACTTTTTAGCTTGTGATGTAGAACCACATTGTAATTGAAACCCAGCGATCTGCAAGAGAAGAAGGCAGGCGATCACTCAAAGACGTCTTAGATGACGGCATCAACGTTTACGAGTCCTTGCAATAGGCTGCAAACATTGTCAGAACACTGCAAGAAAGGGTCCACCAATCATCATTGCTCAGCACATAGCGCCGCCCCTCAGCAATCCTGGGGTAATCTGAAAATCCTGCCCCCAGACCAGGACCTTTCTATCTGGTTAAAATTGTGTTGAAAGGCACAGAGGGTTTTTAAAGTCCTGGGTAAGGGCTGAAAGTCCCTGCAATCGAGCTATACATGACAACAAATCAAAAATATCAAAGTCAATTGCTTTAACATATAAAGGAAACGAGGCTTCACTACATCTTTTAGTATAGCTATTTAATACTGCCATATATAACCTATAGTTTGGAAGTGTGGAGAAACGCATATAAAACAAATGGCAAGAGCCAAAGTTGTTGTCAGTAAAGTTCTTTATATAGAGCCAACAAATTCACTTTTTGTCACATTCAACACATTAACAAGTTCAGGATCTAGTAGACTTTCAAAGATCCCAAATTATGTATAAATTAAAAGATTATTTATTACCCTGAATACCTTCTGAGATGCAGGGCCGGAGTTTTCTGCTTCAGTGCAATGACTAAACGGATACCTCGGATATATCTTTCCTCTGGTTTCCACACTTCATCTTTGTTTTTTATGGTAGTGCCTGCTCTAAAACCAAGTTGGACGTGCTCAGTCCAGCTTCTCTCTTTCTAAAAGTGCCAAATGATTTATGATTTTGTTGAATTTCTCTTTAGTCAAGCAGATTAATTTTTATTTTTTGCCAAGCAGTTCAAAACAGGGAGCCCAAAAAAATCTTATCACACAGAGAGAGTAATGGTCAAGTCACTGGTATTGATCTACAACCCCATCAAGCCCAGCAGATATATTGTGGTCATTTCTCTGCTGTGGGGCCAAGTAGAAATCTTTGTTATGGGCGCCTTAAAATATAGATGGCAGCCATTAATGAAATATGACTCGTCCCTGTCTGTCTGTAAACTGCTCAGTCGTAAAATTAACATTTTGCTCAAATCTTGGACAGACCACTGTTTGTGACTCAGCCCAAAAAGCAAGACAAATTAACTGCAAATCTAATGGCAAACATCAGCGGGTCTAACTGACTTTCACTGAGACTAGATGGAGTTTTTCTTGAATTAAATCTGCTGTAAGGCAATAAAAATAATAGTTCTCCAAATGGCTGTAAAGAATATTGATCTAAGAAGTTAAAATTAACACAGATTGATAGCACTGCCTGGAGATATGCATGGATGTTGATATTTCTCCCCTCTCAGAGGGCAAATTTCATAAACACCTCCAGCTCATAACTTTTTAATAGCTTCCTTCTGACTGATTAAAACCGATTATTTGGTATTAAAAATAATCAGTTCAAATTTAAAGGATGGAGTGACTGACAACCTGACACACGGATTACTGTTTGAACATTATGCCTGTGCTCCGAGCTTCCAGCAGCCTAATGAGTTTCTGATGGGCCGCAGGAAAGACGAAGTCAATCAGAGGGAGAGGGGTTTAATAAGACCACCAGCTGAGAAACAAAGAGATAAAGATCCGATGGATAACGCTTTGTTCCACCTTCGGAACAGCATTATGGAAATATGCTGGTTGATTTAGCCGCATGTGTATTTTTGTTGTGACGATTGTATGTCGCTTTTATGCCAGGATGCACACACAGCAGGAGCAACAGGGCATGGACTGAAATTTAGTGAGTCACGTTTGGCTTGTTGAAATCATGTTGTGATTTTGCCCATAACTGGACCTCCAAAGAAAGAATTTGTCCTTTTTAGAAAATGGGTTATATGTGCTGTTTTTCTGGCCTCTCCTTCAGAACTTGAAGCACCACCCTGACTTGACTCTTCTGTTTTTTAACCATAAGGAGTCTGAGCTGTTGCTGCACGTTTTAATTATTTGGGGAATTTGAAGTCCAGTCATATTTGCTTTGCTAGATTGTTCTGTATGATTTCTGCATGAGCAAACAAATTGGAACGTTGCAAATCTACATACGGTGGTGTTTTTACTGTGTTGAGTAAATCACACTGACGCCCCACTTTGGGACTGGGAGATTAATGAACAGGTTTTTAGTATGCATTGTCCACAAGGTCACAAAACTCTGGGCCTTCTGTTGAACAGGCTAAACCTAGAATCCATGCAGGCGGCTTATCTGTGTCGATCATATGTAAAACATTTAATTTCCACTACCTTGGTGTAAACACAGACTTTAAGTCACCTTGTTAACATCTCTCTAACAATGCTAGTCACACCATTAATGTTATTTGTGTTAAACTAATAATCAGGGGTTTTAAATGAGTTTTGATAATTAAAAAAATGTTAGCATTGTAGCACGCTATGCTTATTTGCTAGTCATGCTTAACAGTTTGCTTGTCAAGTTTGATTCTTACTTTTTTTCAAATATTAGCATGCTAATACGCTAAGCCAATATGATAAATTTACCAAACAATTCCTTTTATGGGACATATTTAACAGTAGCTTTAATAAAAACCAGCAAATATTAGCATGTCAATATGTTGAACTAATATGCAAAGCTCTACATTAGTGTTTTATTAAGCTGCATACATTTGCTGATGCTAATTTTAAAGATATTAAGTTAATTTGAGCTTGCTCAGCTATTTCCTTCATATGGACGACTCTTAACACAGATAAGGAACAAAACTTTTCAAACTTATCATCTTTATCCTTATGTTTTCACTTTATCATCCTGTGTTACTAGTTTTTAATGAAGTGTTGCTGTCCTAAAATGCTAAGCCATTATGCTAAAGTTGCTAAACGATTGACATGACAAGAACTGCAGTTAACATGGCCTACTAGCAAAGCTTTTCACCCTTAGCAACATTTTATTTTTAATACTTTCAAATGATGATATGCAGATATGAGCATGCTAAGCTAAGCTAATGCGCGAAAAGCACTTGCTAAATCACTTGCCAAGTATTACTATTAGCAAAGCTAATAAGGATACTTGGCAATGCTCATCATTTTATTTAACTGTTTTTTAAACTTTGTCTTTCACATGTGAACATTAAAGATCAACAGTGGTGACGAAACCTAATCAGAGCCTGGTGGGGGTTGATTTGAAAAATAAGTAGCTGGATTATACGTTTAAATTAGAGAAAAATACTTGAAAGAATTAGAAACGACCCCACCTGATCATTATTCTTTGACCACATAATGACCTGGCTGCCTGCCGGGGCAATGGTCCAAAAATTAGGGGTCGTGACCCTGAGAAGATCTCTCATAAACCCCGATGTTTTCATCCTGTATCTTTGTCCTCCTTATAATGGCCAAACACATGTCCCCTTTGTAAACACATGCTGCTCTGTGACGCCATAAACCCTGAGTTGTTGGCATTTGTCATGAGTTTTGTTTTGTCCAACAGAAAGATGGTGGTAATAGTTTGTTGCCGTTCTGCTGAAAATAAAGGGGACTGTTATCATTTTAATAATTGTCGTAAATTTATTGTTTTCTGTTATTTAGTCTTTAAATAGGTACACAAGAAGGCAGAGAGCAATTTCAGTATCAGAATAGTTTTTTTTCTCTGTTACCGGAACAAAACTGCTACAACAATAATCACATTCAGTTGTTTAGGTTTATTTTTATATTTTCTTGCAGTGGTAGCGATCCGTATTTGATGTTACGTTCTGTTCGGTGATTTCCCAACCTCCATTTTTCTTTTATGGTTGTTTTGGTGTGTCCTCTTCTCCTGCCACAGTCCTGCTTTGTACATGGGAGCAGGGAAAGCACCAGCAGGTCTCCGGGGAATACTGCATGGCTGAGGAATGACACAGCAGGAGTTAACTAGAAACAGACATAATTCCCTGTGCTGCTTCAGAGGACAGATGACCTCTGTTGGAACCTACTAAGGATCTGTCAGGTCTGCACAAGTCTCTACTTTGATAACAGCCCAATGACATTTTAATTTTTAGATTGAAGATTCTGCTCTTATTTTCTACCATTTGGACGTTCCTGCTCCAAAAAACGTTAGGACTGGAAGCCTTGAGACATTCTGTGAAAAACACAAAATCTGCTTGAAGACTCCAACTCTTCCCTCTGTGGGAAGAGTTAAAAAAACAAGAGTGTTTGGGTTTAGTGGGTGTATGTGAGTGAGGAAGGTAGAAGGGCTGCAACACTCGGCACCCGAGAACAGCAAAGGACAGGTCGACCCGGGTCTGGGCAGCCCCAGACCGACACCCCACACAGAGGTAGGTTGTCTGTGAATTACAGGTGCCACCCCACCACTCTGTGACGTGGCCCAAATACCTCCAGTTCCCACACCTCCTGTCCCTGCTGAACCAGCACAGGCACAGAGGGGTGTAAACAACAGCATGTTAAGGTTAAAGGCCAGTTTAAACTTTCACATCAGTCACGGATGAGTTTGAGGAGCATACAGAGCTTAGACTGCAGAACTGAGAGCTACCCTGCTGCAATGACAGGATCTCTGTTGGATCCTTGAAAAACTCTGTGCTTTTGCTGGAAACTATTCACATCTGTGGATTTATAGATTTGCTTTGCAACACTAGTTGCTTTTATATGGTCATTTTCTTTAAAGGCAGACAGTAAATGGGGTGAAGAGAGGAAAGAAGACATGAAGCACAGGTTGCCATGGCCAGGACAGCTGCGTTGAGGGCAGAAGCCTCTTTATACATAGGTTGCATGCTCTATCGCTGCACCGCACCCCCACATCTTTGGACTTTGACTGGGCCTTTCTAACGCATTAATATGTATTCTTTTTTTTTAGCTTTGGTTGTATGTCATCCTGCTGGAAGGTGAGTTTCTGTGGCTTCCAGCAGGATTTCTTCCAGGATTGTCCCATATTTAGCTCGGTCCATCTTCCCATCAACCAGCTTCCCTGTCCCTGCTGAAGAAAACCACACAGCATGATGCTGCCACTGTGTTTAACCATTGGGATGATGTGCATTGTTAGTTTTGAACCACACATGGTGCTTTGCATGACAGGAAAAATAACATTTTGCTGTCATCTAAGCAAAGCACCTTCTTCTAACCTGACCTGTCTGCTGTGTTTTTTGGTCTCCATGATGCTGTTTGTTCTCTAATCTTCTCTAAAAAACGTCTGAGGACAGAAACGGAACAGCTTCATTCATATATTAACTGATGGAAATTGGTTGCACTGGATTTTATTTAGGGGTACTGGAGTAAAGGGGAATGAGGGCTCTTTTGGGATTTTTGTCAAATCCTACAAATATTCTTTAAGCTCCACTCTACAAATTTTCTTTGGCACCGTAATTATCAGAAAGCTCTCAAGGTGGAATCTCATGATTTTGATGTTTTGAATGCTGAACAGTGTTTTCTTCTGCAGAGGTTTCCAGATAGGAGACAGTCAACCCCTTTCTAGATGTCAGAAGCTACCCTGTTGGCAGTTTAAGTATGTTTTATAGCCAGGACTAGTTGGGGGGAAAGACCTGTAACGTTTGACTTTTATAGAAAATATTTGACACTGATAAATCAGACCAACTTTAAGGCCTACCACAAGAACCAACATAAACACGTAGTACTGGGTGTCCTTGTCAGGTGTGTTTTTTAATGGTTCTTTTAATGGGAGATTCAGAACTGGGACTTTAAACCATTTGATGAAGTAAATCATAATTATGTCTTAAGTGTATAATTGGTCAAAGTAAACGTTACTGAAACCCAAAACATATAAAAATGTTTCAAATTCCTCTGTGGACAAAAAACGTCCCAGAAGTTAGACTGGATGCAATTAGTTTGAATTGTTGAGGAAGAGAACTGCAGTTTTTCTCTTTGGGCATTAAATATCTTGTCTCAGAATCCAGAAATGCCTTCAAGGAATTTCATCCATGTTGAAATGAAACATGGTGGTGTGTACATTTGGAGGGTAAAGGAGTTCACACCTATTAGTCTGTACTCACTGCTTTGTCTTATCCCTTTCAGTGTTTTAGTTGGTTTATTGGTTCGGCTGGTTAAGGATTAGGGGATCAGCCTTTTTCCCCAGTTTAACTGAATAATCCCAGCCATGTGGAGTTAAAGGTGCAAAGTGATGAAAGATGCTGGGGTAATCAGATGTTAAGTGTTGGTGACAGTGCTGTTTGTTCCTGGATCAACATGGCTGCTTTTATGTGTGTTTGTTTATTCAAAGCCCCTTTGGGACGGTGCCGAGTTTATTTTAATGCTGCATTGAAGACGAACTCTCAGATTTTCCACTGGAATGCCAGTGTTTCCAGTTGTAGAAGAGGAATGCTCCATGGCATGCTCTTCATCTTCCATATGAAGTGAGTTTCTCTCATCAGCTTTGCTTTAAAAACCTTTTTACATTTTTTTTGAAGCGTACTCATGATTTGAAACAATTGATCAGTTATCTTTTTCACAACCCAAATTGCTCCAAATGGTCAACTGCAGCATATAAATGTAGTATAAATGCAACACAACACTTTTATGAGCCCTTAAATCTCAGTAAAATGATCTAATAACAGTTCTTGCTCATCAACCTTGATGATGGAGTTTAGAAGTGCACAAATGAAGCTCTTCATCAAGGTTTGTAAGTGAGGTGACCTACAACATATATTTTAATTCACTAAAGTAATTCAATAAAATCTTTGTTTAAAGAAAGAAATCAGTTTCGAAAGTTGTGGCTTACAGGGAAAGGTCGATCTAATTGAGTGAAGGTAAATGCTCAACATTTTAAAATAAATCACTGAGATAATCAGTCATATCTGAAGGTAACAGAAGCATCATGCCAGCACTCAATCATATAAAACCTTCCAAATAAGAGAGACTGATAGTTCAAACTCAAACCTTGACCTGATTTCTAACCTAATGACTAAGGATCACTGGGCTGAAGACATATTTGAATCAGGAAGTGATAGGTCTCGTTGTAGATTTTAAAACGGAGCATGATCTCCATGTCAACCTGATTTCTGAGAACTGGATGTTTCAGATTGAGCGTCAGGACTGTTGGGAAGTTTGTAAGGATCTGACATGGCTGCAATTCCAGGAGAAAACTGGAGATTTTAGTCCATGCAAAAAGACTAAACTCGACCTGTTCCAAAACCACAGCATGTATGGAATACACAAAAAAAGTCAAGAGCCCCTTTTTAAACAGTTTTATCTAAATGTTTGTTATTTAATGTTTATATTTATTTGCATCGTTGTAGTCTTCTTTTTTTTTTAGCAGAGGTCTGGGATAAAGATGAATGTGATTGCATAAAGCAAAAGCTGTAAGTTTTTTACCCTAATTCAAAATACATCAGGTGAATCAAGGAAGGAGAGTAAAAAAAAAAAAGTCTTAATGTGATCCTGGATATTCTTGTTTGACGTATTAGAGTGACCTACAAATTTAGTTTAAATGACTAGTTATGCTTTAAACATATATAAATCTCTCTAAAGCTCTCTTTCTCTAAAGCTCTTAAAGTTTTAATGATTATGTGATAAAGATCTGATCATTTATGGGAATTTAAACGAATGACATGCTTCTTAAAACTGTAAATATTTCTTTCTATGTTCTTGTTCTGAAAGGTATGGTAGCACTCATGTCACTAAGAGCAAATGCTGCATTTAAAGCTGTGCTTTTATCTGTTGTATCACATAAAATGTTTTCCTTATTTTCTCAGTGTATAATTAGAGGTTATTTTCTGCGGGAGATTGTTTATATCTGCTGTGTTACATAAGGTATTACTTCTCTACCTTGGTTCTATGCCATCCAGCTGCAAGAAAATAGATTTTGCTCTAAATTATAATCAATGGAAATGTGTTTCCTATTGCAACCTATCTATGAATAGAAACTGAATCAAGTTGACGCTGTGCTCAGGGAGATTTTCCTCCTGACAAGATAAAACCAGTTTGTTGTGACTCGAGTCAGATGACGCTGTTTGTATTAGTCAGGGACCAGCGGGAAACGGCTTATCCAGCAATTGGCTGGGACCGAACAACCGAAACCTGTAGTTATTGGTCAAAATGACCCACAGCTATGACTGGGATGAAACCATCTCTACAGTTTATGCTACCGTTGGATAAATAAAATGTGGTGTTTGTAAAGCAAGATGTTTACTATTTAATCTCTCAATTTTAAATTGTATATGCAAAATGGTATCTGAAGTTTTCCCTTGTAAACTTTTGCATTGCTAAAGATAATGTAGACTGGCTCCAAATTGTTTTTCAGAAGCAATTTGTCAGCTAAAATGTGTTAAATATAATTTAGCTCATAACATTTAGCATAGTTGGCTTGTTAGCATGTTTATGCTTACTAAATAACCTTCTTTCCCCAAGGTTTTCTGTTTCACTTTTATGCTTATTGCATCTGTGTAGCTTTAAACAAAAGTAGCTAAAGTCTGCTGCAAGGTTGTTAAAACTCTTTATCTAGCAGTTAGCATAGTTAGCTAATTAACATATTTCTGTTACACATATTGTTCCTCATTAATTCCACTTAGGGCTGTAAATAGTTACTTATAATATTAGTTAGCAAGAGCTGGCTTATTCATGCTAACTAGCAAACAAAAAAATGTTTCTTCTCTCTGTATTGCGTTTATTTTGATTTAAAACGTCTCTTGTTTATTTTTTTTTTCAATTTCTGTTAACGGCCATTGAAACAGGTTTAATGTTTGACATTAACATTAGCATGCTACTCATGTATAATTTCTCAATAAAACTCATTTATCTATTTTTCTGTTGCCAGTGGTCTTAACTAGTCGGATAATTTGAATAAAAACAGCCTCCAAGCATGACCCTGCTAACTTGGCATACAAGCTAATTATACATCTCTGACCTTTGCCCTTTCCACCTGTTTACTTAATCTCTACTGTGGTGAATTCATGAAGCAATGCAATTTCATCCATTTCTTGTAACTTTTTTGCAAGTACTATGTGCTTTATTCTTGTAGCGGATTCACAAAGCAGATTTCATTAAGTACATGCAGACACAAACACCCACGGAGTTCTGCAGATGAATGATATTTGGACCTTTTGTAAAAGACAGTGAAGTGATTTACCCCAATAACTGATGCATAGATTTAGCATTGAAATAAAAAATATTAGATTATAAAATAATTCGATGTAGTCTATCAAAAATTATGTTCTAACTGCTGGTTTCTGTTACACAGTGCCAGCTGTGAGCTCACTTACACACCTCCTATTTCTCCTTAGTCCTCCTTGCCATCCTCTTCCTCATCCATTTACTTACCCTGAGCTTAGTTTTATTTACTTATTTTTTTCCCAGTTTTGTTTAACTTCTGCATAGAAAGTATGCTTTTGGAATATTCCATGTTGAGGCTTGTATTTGGAATTTTAAATATCTTTTTTTTTTTATCAGAAAAAATATTTACAAAATTATTCGAGGCTGATTTTACTAAAAGATGAGTTCTACCTTTTTTGACGTCCTGTTTCTTTTCAGTCGAAGCAAACTGCTTTATTGCTCTTTTTTTTCTTCTTGTGTTGCCAAGTTTACCATTAGCTTTCAGCAGATGGTATTTTTTTAAACAGACACTCTGTGTAACACAAAAACACAGGACTTTGCAAATGCAAAGCTATTTACTCTGTCTCTAACTTATGTAGATACACATTAATATAGATGTGCCTTCTCCTAAATACATGCTCAGGCTTCACAATATATAGCGAGTGTATCCTCATTGCAATATTAGTGTGTGCAATATTCATATGACAAAGGACTGTGCAGTAATTGTTGGATAATATTTTCAAGTGTTATGAACTTGCATTTTCTATGCTGGTGTAATGTTTAGTGAGTTGGACAGAGTCCCATGGCAGCAGATGCTCATACCAGACACAAATGACAATACCCAAAATGCTAAATGTCACAGAATGATGGAAGCAAAGATGAGAAAGGGAGAAAAGAAGAAAACAGGCATTTATCATAACTGATATCGTCATTATTAGATTACACCAATATTATCACCATTGGAAGATTTTCTATTGTGCAGCTCTGCTTATATCTACACAGGTGATTTCCACACTGAAAACCATAGTAGCATTAATAACATTAAAATCAGATTAATACAGTCAGTCCCATTATAGTAAAATATACAAAACTGACTATAATTTCATTTATTTTTTTATTTGTCTTTTACCTCAGCCCTTTTCCACAGTAAACCTTTCAGTACTACAGAAAATCAATACCACCTACTGGAAAGTTCTCCACTTGGATAATTACATCTGTTTACTGCCCATTCACTCTTCTCCTCCTGTATATGTGAACATAAGCCCTGATGCCTCTTAAGCTGATAAAGTGTAAGGGTCTGTATCACATTTCCTCATCTTGGCACCACTAGTCTTCTGGTGGTTCTCACCTGTCAAAGTATTGTTCAGCTGATAGTGGTGGAAAAGTTTTGAAAAAATACTTTCTGGACACGAGGGGGCCTGCTTTTTGACATTGGTAAACCATGCTAGAATATTCGGTGAAGTATGTTTCTGTGATATAGCAGATATATAAAAATAATTGGTTCTATTAAATCCCTTGCATTTCCTCAGAGCATTGATGTTACTGATTTAACAACTGGATTTACTGCTGTCCTCCGGCACAACTCCGAGTCACAGTATACCGAGTCCTGATACCATCTGGCATCCATGTTGCATACCATCCATCTTTTTCCTCTGGATTTTCCAGCTTTTCCCACTCCCAGCTATCTCAAGCATCATAATAAAGAATAGCGTTAAGGAAGCATCCTGGCGCTGCAATATATCACTGTCGCATTTTAAGGCCCCCCCTCCTCCCCTCAATTCGCATGCTGTTCAGAGCTGTAAGAGGTCTCTCAGTGCAGATGAAAATTGAGAAAGAGCGTAGCCTTGAGTCGCAGAATGTGAATCTACAGCAGAATTTTATCATTAAGAGCTGCATTTATTTCCATAATGAAACCTCTGGGGGAAAAATGCTATTGATACCAAAAAGAAGTGCTTGGCTTTAGTCTTTGTGTGCAGTCTGCTGTCGTGAACCAGGTTGAGCTGCGTTAGTCTTCAAAGGCCTCCCATGAAACCTCCGGATTTTAATCGGATGCTGTGCAGACACCTCATTGTAATTATTTCCCAACAAATTCCTGCCTACAGAGACGCGTGTGTGGGTCTGCTGGGTGGAAAGTGGTCGCTTTTGTGTCCAGCCGATCCCTCTTCAGGGGTGTTTTTATCATGTGTGTGCCACAGGTATGTTATTTACTCAGATGTTTGTGTGTGTGTTGCTTAACTTTTCCAAGCTCTTCACGCAGAGCTACTTTGGTGTTAGTTGGATGTGAAAGGAAATCTGCTGTCTGCAAAGCTTCCCCTACAGGCACAGACCTGTGCAAGTGTGTAAATCTATGCCACAGTGGATTAACCACTCGGTCTGATATGCAGCACTGAGGCTGTGAAGAAAGTGGAAAATATTCATGACAGATGAGTAGAGGTGAAGGAATGTGAGACTGATTAAAGCTTATGTTACTTTTAATTAATACTAAACTTACCAAAACTGCATATAACAACCTCTTGATTAAGAACAGTGATTTTAATTATCTTTTGTTGTGATCTAGAATGGGTCTTGAATATCATTATATATGTTGTGTATTGCGCAGTTCTAGTCCAACGGGATGTTTTGTACTTAGCATGTATACAATTAGCAATGCTTGATTGTTGAGCTGAAAGTAATTTACTTTAATTTACTCATTGTCTACTGCTTGATTACCAGGTATGTGACTCCTGTGACATCTTTTGACCATCAAGAGGTTCTGTATGGTAGTTCTGGATGATGATGGACTATATTGCCAAAGATATTGGGTCACACCACCAAATCAATGAATCCTGGTGTCTCCGATTACTTCTATTAAAGTTTAGAAAGTTTGATGTGGTAAAACGTGATTGGCCTGCCTAGAGTCCGGACCTCAACCTTTGGGATGAATTGGAGCGGATCCTGCAGTTCTGGTTTTCTCATCTAACTATGAACACCCTCCTTGTGGAAGATGTTTACAGAATAGTTAAAGTTGCTATTGCTGAAAACGGTGGGTCGATCAACAAGTTGGACCTTAGGATGTCATCAAAGTTCATGTACATGTAAAAGTAGACAGACAAATACTTTGGACAATATAGTGTAGGGTTACACCTCCAGATTGTCAGCTCTGTTTTGCTGTATAACTTAGCTGAAAAACATGCCCGATGTCTTAGAAGATACCTTTTTTTCTTTAGATTTAACTTTTTAAGCCTTCAGGGAGATGAGGAAGGTAGTTTGCATCTAAATTAAAGTCACAGTTTCCCACTGTGCTGTCAAAGAGCTGCAGACAATTCTGTTTTTATTTAAAGAAAAAACCTCTCTCATTCTTCTGCTTTAGGCCTGATTAAAATATTCAGGTTCACCAAGAATCATGAAACAGTGCAGGCCTGTGGCTGCCTGACCAGATGCTTAATCAGAAGCATCAGCAAGCAGGGAGTTTTCAGAGAATGATCTAAGCCTCCAAAGTAGAAGTGGGTGGTTTGGTTTGCAAGAAACTATTTATATGTTCAGAATGTGGCCTCTGGATCCTGTTGGTTTCCATGTTCACAGCATGCGAAAGCTTGTTTTCAAGCGGTTTCTTGTCTTTATTCTGCCACGTCAGAGCGTCACCCATTGCTTTGCAGTTTTATGCTTCAGCCTTAATAAATGGCAACCATGCACTGGTTTATCAACTGTTAACCTAAAGAATAAAAGACTTGTAACTGATGTCTTGACAGCTGTCTGGCTTCAAAGTATAAGTGCACAGGTCATGTTTATGCTAATGTTTCCTATGGTCACATTTAGTCATGCTTATAATAATGATAGTGAATCAAGTTTAGCAGCAGTATTTATTATACCCCTGTACAACAAGTAGGGTATCACAACAACGCCATGAAGTCAGTTTTCTTTCAATAAAATCTCAGTAAGAACTCTTGTTAGCTTTGTTAGCATTGATGGAAATATGTATTGTTACTAACAATGATTGACTCTTTATTTTTGTACAAAATCTGGAGAAAAAACAGCTTAGTGAAGTTTGATTGGGTTCCTAATCACAAGAGTTTTACTGCAATATTTAGGCGTCTACATCCTGGATGCTCCTCTTTGCAGATGATGTCATGCTTGTGAATTATTGATAGTTGCCCCTTCATCGAACCCAGTGGCATGACCAACTAATGGAAGATGAACACATGCCAGAATGTGCTTTAAAATCACATAATTGCATACCTGGATAAAACTTACCCTTAAAACAAGCCAACTTCCACATTATGTTTATGTTACTCGGAAATATATAAAGTATTGCTGAGTTGGGCTAGTTGGCAGACACTGAATAAGATGGAAATGAACAGATCTGGATTATACTGTTGGACCATTCTATGATAAAATATCCGTGACGAAGACGCAAGATAGCCCCTAAAGTTCAGGCAGATGTTTTACATGATGGTTACCCTGCATTCCTCTATGAATATCTGGGTTAAACGGATCATTTCCAAACATTGTTCAGAAAAACTCTGAACTTTGATTGAGAGGTTGGTTGGAGAGTGGAACCCGCATAAAGAAGATGTTTTAGAAAAAAATAAAATTCAGTATCACAAGCCTTAAAAATCAAGCATAACATCTCAATTTAGTCAGTTTAGGAGATTATGTACACTGGATACACCCATGTTCAGCCTTTACTGCATTATACATTTTTTTTGTAAGCTTTGAAACCAGCTCCTGTGAATTTCCAACTTAAGACCTCAGGGTGACTTGAATATTTACTGCATCTGTAAACAAATAAGCGCTCTAACCAGTCTGATGGTGACTTGCTGGGTAGCAGCATGATGTGGGCTCCAGTCTTGTTTTATCTTGCAGTGGTTTCCCAATGTTTCATCATCATATTCCCATTGTGATTTTCCTCTCACCTCGCCTCCTGATTCCTCACTGCTGGTTAATGAGGCAGAGACTTCATGTGAGGCGGTTAAGCTGCCGCTCCGCTCTCAGAGCTGCCAGTTCTTAGATAAAGAGAGCGTGCACAACTGATTTACAAGGCTCCTCTCCCCCCACTGTGTGAATATTTTAGTTGATTTAAAGAACTTTAACTGTAATAAACTATCATGACAGCAAATGTGCATCAACCTGCAAATCACATCACAGCGCTCAGAGCTTCTCCTCCAGCTGTCAAGCAGCAGAAGCAGCGTTTGCAGTAACTTGATGCAGGCTACATTAATTTGCAGATGTTTAACCTAAATCTTTCTGTTCATCCTCCTGTGTTTGCTTTCGGGGTGTTTGTTTGTGTGTTTTCTCAGCAGCTTTTGATATCTATATGTTTACATCGCTCTCATGTCTCAGCAAACTGTTACTCCCTCTCTCTTTAGGCAGAAGTCATTTGATACGGGCGTCGATATTCCTGGGGAAGGGTATGCATTAGTTAACTACTCCTTTTATTGGATTTCCATCCAGAAGGTCCGTTTTTCCTGGGATGGTGGTTCCAGAGCATCTTAACTCATATATAACTGAGCACCAAGCTGGAGAGAGTTCATTTCATTGATGTTAATGTGGTCTACTGCCGATATCCAGGCTATGGTCGTAGAGGAGAGGAATGATCTTTGAACATTACAGAGCAGCTTCAACAAGCAGTTACAGGTTTAAAGCAGTTGGGGGCAGTATAAATGAGGACATAATAATAAATTGTCATATTAAAGCAATACAGCTTAAAATTATACACATTATAGTTTAGCTATGTTTGGTCTGTAAAATCATAAGAAAAATGTCTGTCCATCCATCGCTTCTTCCTTGCTTCTGTTCCAGTTTCCATATTTAAAGCCTGACCACTGAGGAAATATCAGCCATTAACTCCTGAATTTGATGTTAGAAATGTGTAGAAACCTTTCATTAAATACGTCTATTTCCATAAATACATCAGTGTTCACAAAATGTTTATACTTCACGTGAAAAGCGAATAAAACAAAACTCCTGGCAGATTTTCTCTTTACTCCTCTGGCTTTTCAGATGTTTCCACTGTTATTCTTCTCATAGGTCAAGCATTACTTTTTTATAAATATGTCTTCCAAAATGTTTGATGCTTCTTTTAGTTTGCTTTTCTACTTCAGGTGCATCAGAAGCTCAAGCCCACAAAAAACCACAATACTGAGCTTATTCAGGCAATATTTACTGTTCTAACCATTCTGACTGCAGCTGGTTTATTTTGTCGGTATTGAGGATTTCAGTCTGCATCAGAAGTGCAGATAACAGGAACTAATACTGACAGTTTTCCTCTGAGCTGACGGTGTTTTAATGTTTTTTACATACAAGCCCACCCAGCATGAGCACACTGTGGGAGTACATTACATTCCAGCCACACTATACACATTTAAGATCATTACTTTACCTGATTCATATCTTTCCCCCATTAACTGATGAAGTACACTGCTCAAAAAAAAATAAAGGGAACACTTAAACAACACAATATAACTCCAAGTAAATCAAACTTCTGTGAAATCAAACTGTCCACTTAGGAAGCAACACTGATTGACAATCAATTTCACAGCTGTTG
>JAHUTJ010067227.1:0-17441 GCA_036250325.1 Characodon lateralis
TATATATATATATATATATATATATATATATATATATATATATATATATATATATATATAAAATGTGGGACAACAGTGACATTAAAAATGTACATTTCTCAAAAATTTTAAAGACAGGACAAAACCTTATGAAAGGCTCCAAAGAGGACAATGGTAACACTCTATATGTGTCAATAATCTTCTCAGCGAAGATGATCTTAGCATGTTTAGGCTAAGAAGTAGGGTTGTGAGACATTTTTCATTCATTAGTTTATTTGTATAGGGACAAGATATAAACTTTTACTTTCCAAAGAAACTACACAGTTGTAGCTAAAATCTCACAACAAGCTGTCGGAGAATGTGTTCTGGAGCCTCAAGTACGAAAGACTGTGCAGCTTTTATACTAAAAGTTTGTGGTAGGGAGAAATTCTGAAACTTGCAGGGCACCAAAAAGTTCAGATGTGTGAAACTGTATGTAGACATGTCACTGCACATGTAGCCGTCATACATCCCAACTTCCAGTGAATTTGGCGCAGCTGCTCATGGCACTTCGACTGCCCGGTCCCCGCCCCTATTTACATATGCAAAGTACTATAAATAACCGGAAGACAACCACCACGTGTCTACGGCAATGGTACCATGACAGTCCGAACCGATTTCTGTCAGTGGAAAACACTAAGAGAGACTTTGCCTACACACCCTGAGGGAGTTTTGTAGTGAAAAACAGCAAACCAACAACTACTTGAATGACATCAGCGACTCAAACCTGACTGAAAATAAAACGTTTGCCAGCTCGAACCCGTTAGTTCTACAATGTCTGCATGAAATCCACATGGCGCTGTCTAGCTGCTGCACTGAGCTCCATCATAGCTCAATGCTGTTCATTGTAATGACATGAACATCCCTCCCATATTTTTATTGGGAAGACTGTCACCACACACACTATGTGAAGTACTTTAAATCCTTACAACCGTTCAGGACGTCACATAAAATTTTTTAAAAATACCTAGAAGCAGCCATTGCACACAGAGGTTTGTTCCCAACACAACTATTATAAGTAGATTAATTATAATTATTTTGATAGTATAAAGGAATCGTGGATTAAGGAGGCCCATATGCCACTCCATTTGTGAGACACATTTGTGCATCACAAATAGGTTGCACATATGTGAATTCAATTTCTATTCATAAAAGCATATTCACGTACAGATTCAAATTCAGTTCAAATATACTTTATTAATCCCAAAGGAAAATTAAATGTTGTTGGACCTCTTTTTATACAGGTTTCTTCAAAGAGCTGTTGTAGATGCTGATGGCTGTGAGCAGTGTAGTCCTTAGCTCTGATGGCATTCAGAAATAGGCTCCTCGCTGCAGATGAAAGCAAAAGTTTAGGGGAACTTTCTATATCTGAGCAACATACGGATGAGGCCGACCCATATGGCTGGCACGGCCCGCCTCAGCCATGACTGTTGAATGCCTGACCTGTCAGTCAGCTTCCTCTGATAAGCTCGGGTTGAAAGGACCGCAGCTCAGTGAGAACTTGAACTGCCACTGGCGACGCACAGTTCCTCCTGGTTTCCTCCAGTGTTTGAAACACCGAGGGCAGCTCCATGCAGAACTCCAAAATAATTGCCCTGGGCAATCTAAACTGACTGATAAGCCATGCATCATCATGTGCCAGCAGATCAGTACGATCTATGAAAAAAACACTCCCTATTACTTCTTCCATCGGGGATGTCCTCCAGCTGTGCAAAAGCTGCCATTCCACAATTACGCACGACATTATGCACTAAATATTTATGGAAATGTGTGATTGTCTACAGCTTGTTCATCTTATGAATCATCACACCTGACTTGTTAGGAATTAATCTGCTGATTTGTGCTGGTCTCTTAAAAAGTTTTTGGCAAAATTTCCAAAAAGGTAAACTCCTACCGAAGAAAAACGTTTTGAAATTGATTAAAAAAGGAGCTTTAACAAAGTCTTTTAAGGGTAAGTTTAAGAGTATGCACACCTATGGAACCAGGTTATGGCATCTTTTGAATTCTGTACTTATTTTTCTATTGTCTAAATTATATATCATAAATATCAAATTAGATGTGGAAAAAGTTTTTGTGTACACTCTAACATTGTATGTTAACAGAAAAAAGTGGATCTGAAAAAAAAGTACACCTCTTTTATTCTCCAACTTTGTAGAATACAATAATAAGTGAAGTTTTTATGCGGAGTCTGAAAAAAGTCTGTTTGTCTAAATGTGTTTGCAGACGAGCAAATGTACCGCTGTGAAGACTGCGATGAGCTGTTCTCCTCAACGCTCGAGCTACGGCGGCATCAGAAGTATTCGTGTTCGAGTTCAGGTTCTATCTTTGATGCACTGAGAGAGGACTTCAAACAGGAGCGGGAGGACAGCGATGAGCCCATCCATGAGTGCAAGGACTGCGAAAAGATCTTTCCAAATGAGTACAGGTGACCAGAATGCACTTCTTTTTTTTATTTTTTGGAGAAAAAAAAACATATATCACACATCAGAATCACTGAATTTACTTATAAGCTTGTCTTTTTTTTTTAAATAAAGTCTGGGGCAACATATGATAGTCCACACAGAGGAGAGGGAGTACAAGTGTGACCAGTGTCCCAAAGCCTTCAACTGGAAATCCAACCTCATCCGCCACCAAATGTCTCATGACAGTGGCAAGCGCTTTGAGTGTGAAAACTGTGATAAGGTACAGCCAACCCGGCACGTAAGTTGTGCACAGGACACACAGGTTTTTTCTGCTTTTAATTTTTGTAGCTAAGTTTATGGTACTATACACAGTTTTGGTAATTCAGATTGTAAACTATATTTTAATGGATATACATGTTTTGCAGTTTTAGTAATAGCAAACATAGTGTTGTCATGCTCTTATTTTGCATTTTCAGGTGTTCACAGATCCCAGCAACCTTCAGCGACACATCCGCTCCCAACACGTGGGGGCGCGGGCTCACACGTGTCCTGAATGTGGCAAGACCTTTGCCACCTCATCAGGTCTCAAACAGCATAAACACATCCACAGCAGTGTCAAACCCTTTATCTGTAAGTAAGAAAGAGCTTATGGAAGATAGCTAGCACAAAATTCATAATGGTTAGTTCATTTTAACTGATTTAATAGATCATTGCCATATGTTCTATGGCTCTCGATGCACATTTTAACCCAAAACTCAATGTCCCAGTAGGTATATATGTATTGGGATCCTTTTTATTATAAGATGTAACTGAGTGATTTACAGTTTTAAAATTGTTAAATATTAGATGGTGACACTGTTGTTTTTAATTGGGATTGTCTTCTTTAGGAAATTATCAGTTAAAAATATCAGTTTAGAAATATCACTTTGATTAAAGGCTTTATAATAATCTCAGTGAATCTAATTCATTTTTCAAATAGTAATATTTGACACCAGAAGCAAGGTTTTTTAAAATAAAACATGAATTTACTTACACTTAAGCACAAAAATGTTCTTTCCTTCTTAGAGGTTGGCATGCCCCTTGCCATCACCCTAATCTTTATCTTCCTCCTCATATATTCTATAAGATTCAAGTCAGGACTTTGACTAGGCCACTCCAAACGTTATTACTTCCAGTCAGAAGAAACATGGCAACAGTAACGGATTACTTTAAACCCAAATCTACTATTGGTATGAATAACTTTAATAATCAAAAATTAGGCATTGATGTACCAGCCCTAAATTTAATACATATATAATTTTAAATCTGTTACAGTCTGTTTCGTTATTTCTTTTATAAATGGAAAAAAGACACACTAAGTGATTGGCACTGTACAAAACTGAAAACTACATTCTATTGTAAGAGTTGTATTTGTAGTCCTTTTTTGTATCTGTAATCTGTGTGTGTTGTATGCTATTGATTTTGGTATGCAGAGTTGGAGACAGTGTTAAAATGGGTTTAACCAGGCCCTGATGGGCTACATCTCTTTGTGTCCCCAGGTGAGGTGTGCCACAAATCCTACACCCAGTTCTCCAACCTCTGTCGTCACAAGCGAATGCATGCTGACTGTCGTACCCAGATCAAGTGTAAAGACTGTGGGCAGTTGTTCAGCACTACCTCCTCCCTCAACAAGCATCGCCGCTTCTGCGAGGGCAAAAATCATTACGGCTCTCCAGCAGGGATTTTCAATCCTGGAATTGCCATGAGCTCAAGCCCCATCATGGCTAAAGCCAAGTCCCACCATCCCCACCTGCCAGGTCTAAATCAGTCAGGTTTAGGCTTCACTGACTACTTTCCCTCGAGACCTCACCCTCATGCTGGCTTGCCCTTCTCCACAGGACCTCATGGCTTCCCATCCCTCCCACATGGGTTCCCAGGTATCTTTCCCCCAACACTTTATCCGCGACCACCTTTATTACCTCCCAGTCCTCTATTAAAGAGCCCACTAGCTGGCAGCAGTCAGGAGGTTAAGCTTCCTCGGAGCCCCTTAGATGCCCCACCACTGTCACTTGTCAGCTCTACAAACAGCAATGGTATTGGCAGTTTGAGTCCACTGGGAGACAAAGAAAAGGACAGTAAGCTAGATTTGTCTTCTAGTGGAGAGCCCAAGCCTAAATCTAAAATGGCAGACATGTCTGATGGGAGTGACCTCGAAGATGTTAATACCACAAGTGGGACAGATTTGGAGACCACCACTGGTACTGTTTCAGGTGATGGTTCTGACCTGGAGAGCGATGGAGAGAGTGAACGTGAGAGAAGTGGTAAAAGGAGGAAGCCATCTGGCACTGTGTCAAGTCAGGATGGAAACCAGTTAGAAGACTCAAGTAGTGCATTGATATCAGCTGTGTCTAATTCTGGGACACTTTTTTTAGATCGCCCTTTTCATTCTTCTGCTTCATCCCAGCACTCCTTCTTCCCTCCACCTGATGAACAAGCCCTGCCTCCTACCACCACAAATGCCAATGCAGCCACCACTGATTCCATCAAAGCCATTGCTAACATTGCTGAAAAATATTTTGGTCCAGCTTTGATGGGACTTCATCAGGAGAAAAAGATGGGTCCGCTGCCCTACCATTCCATGTTTCCCTTCCAGTTTCTACCCAACTTCCACAACTCCCTTTATCCTTTCAGCACTAATCGAGGCACTCTCAATCCTAGCGTATTCCTGAAGGCAGAGCCCAAATCACCTCGTGAACAGTTGCACAAGATTGTTTCAAGTTCTCCCGCAGCTCCTGCTCCCACTGCAGAGTCACCTTTTGATCTTACAACAAAACCCAAGGAGGCCAAGTTAACTCCTCCAATCCCAACTAACCCATCCAACCCTAGCAATACTGGGAACAGCAGTGGTCCTGTAGCAATATCCAACAGTGAAGAGCAGCCACTGGACCTCAGCATCGGCAACAGAAACCGTAGTGGTCACAATGGCCTGCAAGCCGAGCCACAAAGTCAAAAGAATCACATCTTTGGAGTCGGCAAAGGGGTCTCCCATAAGGATGAAACCACGTTGGGATTTCTTCATCCCCATTCGCAGTCATTGCACCAATCCTCCATCACACAGCACCAGCAGCCGCAGGCACAGCCACATCAGCCTTCACTACTGCATTACGCCAAGCCCTCAGCATTTTTCATGGATCCTATCTACAGGTATTTCAGACCCAATTAGACCAGGATATTTTCACAAAATTAACAAAGTAGAACCTTTATGTAAGGTTCAAGGTATAGGACAAACTCTGACCTTGGTGCGTAACCCTCTGCCTTGTTGTTGGTCCAGCAGGGTGGAGAAGAGGAAGCTACTTGACCCAGTTGGAGCTCTGAAGGAGAAGATCCTCAGGCCCTCTCCACCACTCTTCCATCCACAGGTAAACTTACACTAAATAAAATGTGCATGCCTTTTGAATAAGAGAGATTTCCATAAGCGTACATCAAAGCAAGGAAACATTTTACAAACAGGCACATTATTCCCAAAAGTATTGACTTAGCTTGAATTACACACTACTGCAACCTGAATCTAGAACGCCCTCTGCTCCGTCACTCCACTGTGGGTATGTTTTTTCTCAAGGGTTTTGTGATTTCTTCCTTTGTTTACCAAATGGCGCCTCTGTACCTTTGCATGTCCTTTGAAAATCAGCAACATTGTTTGACTGTCCCCAGACCTTCCCTACCTCTACAAATCTTGATTACAAGGAATGATAATATTATTAATAAAGAAAAATACCCCTTTTAATTGCAACAGATTGCCTTGGTTGGCCACGCCACTGTTATTTGTGGCATTGTTTTAAGTACTGAGTCCACAGCCCGGCTAATAAGTCTATCCCCTTCAGGATTCTTTCTAAGTGACTGGCTGGCTGCCTAGATAATAGCACCGTGTCCATCAAGGACATCCTGTGTTTGTGTCCAGGAGAATAGGGGCCTCTCATTGGGGAAGCAGTTTAATCTAACCTGGAAATCTGTGTCCTCTATGACTTTGCAATACACTCATATACTGTATATCCAGATAGATAGATTTATACATATTTGCACATGCAACAAATGTGTTGTTCTTAATTACATTTGAAAGCAAATTGGTTAACAAATGTTTTTTTTTTTTTTTTTGTCCATATTATTAAAACCATTGCATTATTTATCACTGTGGAATTCCAATTTAAGTGTAAAAGAAGACTTTCCCTGGCTCCCATTTAAAGAGATCACCTCATAAATTATAACGGTACCCCTGATAAAATGTTTTCATGGGCTTCCATGTAAAATCTTCTCACATGGGAGTGTCTCAGCTGTGATCCTCCCAGCGATCCAAACACAATGCCACCTCTAATTCAGTCGCATGACGGAATCCCCCATACAGCCCCTGCACCCATTTCTCAGACTGAGAATAAACACATAAGAGACGGAGTGTCTGTACCCATGTCTTTCCCATCCTATATTCACTAAAGCAAGGAAGGATGTAAGCCTGTTTTGCCAAATAAACTCCTACATGGCTTGCCTCTTTTGTTCACAAGCTTCTAGAGGACGGGAAGCAGCTATCAGTTGGGGGTATCACAAACTATATTGTATTTTGTTAGTTTACTAGTCTGGAACATCAGCTTTGGCAGAAGAAAATAAGAGGCAGAGAACAAAACACTGGTCTAAACTGAGGCGGAATCGAGGGACGCACAGGATAAAGGGTACTTCATCAGTCCTGAATGTGTTACAGGTCAAGTGGGTTACTGGTCTTTAGAAGCAACAAGGTTATCCTCTAATATAGACTGCTTTGTTAATGCTTGCACTGCATAACTTACTTTTTTTTTTTTTTGTTATTATGACTTATGCTTTAAAGGGACAAGCATGTATTATATTACCTGCAGAAGAGAAGTCTGGAAGTCCTCATTCAGTAAAAATAGAAATTAGTTGGACCCAGAATTGAAAACAATGATTTGTCTGACAAGGACTGAGACTAGTGTTGAATTTGTTGGGCAACAATAGGTTTAGTTTTTCTATGAATAACTATTAATAGATACCAAAGCTAAATATTAACAAAGTTAGCAATTTATATGGAAATTATCAAGTCAGTGCACTATTGGATTATCAGGAATGTATAGCCAAACAGCCCTTAGTCATTGTTTTATGAATACCTTCCTGTTGAGGTGTGGTGTTATAGAATAGATTGAGTGAATTGACTCAGTGGCATTCTCAAACAGCAAGCCCTGAATACACAAAAAACGTCTCTCCAAACATAAGTATTTATTACCAGAATACTTCAACTTTAATTTTAAAATACTACAGTCAACAAAGTCTTGAGATAGGCTAGTAACATTCAACTAAATCACTAAGCAAAATGAAAGGAATAAGAAAACTAATAAACTACAAAATAGTAAACAACAGAATTAAACTAAACCAATAACCAATATAATCATTCAATTATACCACTGCTCAGTGTGAATATTTGTTTAAGAACTAAGGTTTGTTTTAAGGAATTTGAAGTGAGGCCAAATCAGCTTTAAAACTAATTAAAAACAACAAATTATATGTGTTCAAACAATAAAATATAAGATATTTTTTTTACAGAATGCTTTGCCAAATAAGAAATAAATAACCTTTCGGACAATTGATTCTTAACAATCGTTTACCGGCCATTACTGGGAGTGATGGACTACTAACATGGTTAACATCAGCTAACACAAAGTAAATAGCAACCCTTCAAGTTCTACGTGTACCTTCAAATATTACAAATACAAATAATAATGTGTGTATGAGCGCAGGTGGCACGTTACGGCTAATCTTTTTTACACAGCTAATGGTGGCTACCTTGTTCACATAAGTAGTTTTTAGCATTTGGGATAACGGAGACAATTTAGCATGTTTTTAGGGACTATTTGAGCATGTTTTAGGCAGGTTCAGTGAGAAGAGATGAAGAAAAAACAACAAATAAAACAGAGCAAACTGACATTACCAAAAATTAGCGTTTAAACCTCTCATTGAAATAAATTATGTATCACCGATAACATCAGCTCTGGTTTGCTCTAGGCCTACCCTGACCCGATGCAGTTTTAGCATCCAAATAAAGCAAAACACAATGAATCAAACAATGTTTAAATTGTTTTATCCTAAACCCATTTTCTCTGCCAAGTCATAACATCTTACATGAACCGTCCTAACGAACAAGGTGGGCAGGAGATCTAGACATTCACATGAATCCCCGATGCAGGCAGTTGATGACCGCGTGTAAAAGAGGGATAAATGCTGCTGGAAGCAGAGTTTTGTAGATCTGCAATGTCACAGGAATTCCAGCTGTGAGTCCTCCTCTCTAGGAGTTTTGCACAAAAATGAGTTAATGCTGTACATTCTGGGATTCAGAATTTTTGCCAGTCTCTTTTGTTTGTGTAGTTCAGTCCTTGTTTCATCCCATGGCTGGCCCAACAACTTCTAGTGTTTTAAAACATCACCACTTTTAAAAATCTCATAGTAGTATATGGGAGGGCAAGGTTATGAACCCATCTAAGCATACTTTTGCTTATGTGGTTGTTTACACAGAAGTCAATGATTATTTACAAAGGAATTTACATAAATAATTATAGACAAGAAAATGTAACATGTAAAATTTTTTGGTCAGAATAACTGTCTGACATAAAAATAAAGCTATATAGAAACCAACATTATAAACAGTTTAAGTGAAGACTATTTTAGGTGGTTACAACTGTCTAGTTTTAGCCAGGACATTAACATCCTGGATAATGGGCAAAACAGGTTCTTCCCTTATTTTACCTTGAATATCATGCATATTAACTGCTACCAGCAGTGTTATTTTCTGACCACCAGAAGCCACTCTTACAAAGTACGGATATGATTTGACCACAGTTTTACCAGACAAAACCTAAAGTCTGCTCACCCCTGTTATGTTAGTTGTGGTGTGACACAACAATGTTGTCATAAACGTTGCTCTGCAACTTTACCAAACACAAACAATGGGAAGCAAAACATTCATAGTTTAAAGTTGTCAGTTTAGACATACCTAAAGTAGTTTCCAGTTTTTGCCATTGCGAAGTTTACTTTAACTGTGAAGTTAATATTGACTTTACTCAGCATAAGACAAATGACTGCTTGAATCAGTTAAGAGCAGCAAAATAATATACTTGGGAAAAGTAAATATGGTAAATTTATGCCATGTTTTTTTGTTAAGTCTGGCATGGTTTGGTGTTTGATGGTAAATGCTTCTCATGCTGAGTTCTGTCCTCTTTGTATCTTTCACAAATAAAGATCATTCGTCATAGACTACCTCATACTTCCATTTGCTGTGTGAATAAGTGTCTTCTGTATAATTAGCTTCCCCTTGGAAACAGTTTAAAGGCTCATACAGTGCAATTGCAAAAACGATGTTTTAAAATGGTAAAAGTCTGCTCTGGTTTTGGCCCCACCTGGATTAGCCATTAACTTCTGCATCCAGGACAAGCTAATCTGTATTTATACAAAATTAAGATTTGAAAAGAGTTAATATCTCGGTTCTATAATCAGTTATATTTTAACTGATTATAGAACCTCACAACCAAAATTCTGAATTGTGCCTTTAACACAAATACGCACATAATACTCTATTGTACCTTGTTCATGACAGGTTAGCTAAACTGAACTTCAAGTAAAGCTATGCAAACACAAAATGACATCAAACTGAACTTAATTTCAAAAGGAAATGAAAAGAAAACCCTTTTTATCTTTTGACATCTTTCAGATGTCAGCCATGGAAAATATGACAGAGAAGCTGGAGAGCTTTGGTGCCCTAAAACTGGAAATGCCCCCCAACACGCTCCAACACCCGACCCATCCACTGTTCAACTTCCGCTCACCTCCACCTTCCCTCTCAGATGCAATCCTTCGAAAAGGCAAGGAACGCTACGCTTGCAGGTTAGTGTGCCACAGATGTAGCACTAGTTACTTCTTCACAATCTAGGTAAAGTTTAGATATTTTATAATAATAATCTGACTTCAATGTCCATCCTCCCGCTCAGGTACTGTGGGAAAATTTTCCCCCGCTCAGCAAACCTCACTAGACACTTGCGGACACACACAGGGGAACAGCCCTACAGGTTTATGCACTTTTTTTCCCCTTCTTTTTATGCATTTTTCTTTCCTTTCTGCTATAGTTTTAGCTCATACTTCGACTATTCTTATATTCCTTCAAATGTCTTTCTTTTAGAAATCATCAGTTTTTAATTTTAAGCATGATGCAAATAGTTTATGTTAATCTATATGCTTATATAATACATGAAGCTGGTAAATTACCCAGTTTTTGTTGTTTTTCTCCTAAGCAGTAAATCTAAAAAAAACAAAAAAACAATATAAATTCTGACTTCATCTTTTAAATGACAGCCCCTGATCATGCTGCTGCACATCTAACCCATATTTTAATGTCTCTGTTGATCTTTGGCAGGTGTAAATACTGTGACCGCTCATTCAGCATCTCCTCCAACCTTCAACGTCATGTTCGCAATATCCATAACAAGGAGAAACCCTTCAAATGTCACCTGTGCAACCGCTGCTTTGGTCAGCAAACCAATCTCGACCGCCATCTCAAGAAGCACGAACACGAGAACATTCCTGGTGAGACTGCCACATCTGCGGCTGCTTTCTCTGACAAAACTGAGGCAAAGCAAGTTGAAAGTAGTTAGTAAACTGGGACTGCTTGGCAAAAAGTTTGGAATGATAAATGGCTCACTATGAAATGTGTGGAAGTTTTAAATCATCACCCAGATAAATGTTTGAAGGATTTTAAACGGGTAAAATCTATTGAAGTAGGGACTTAGGCTGTGTCAAGACTGGTGGTATGCCGCTGATTTTGAAAGGAATACAAACATTTTGAAAGGAGTAATTGACTGTGTGCGTTAACATCTATATTATACATGATTCACATTTGTGAACCTAGAAGAAGAAATCAATACCACTGGCTATTACCACAGTGATGAAGTTCATTTGAGGCTACATAATCTTTTTTTAAAACCATCATACATGTAGAATTGATACATTTTTTATGTTTTTCATAGAATAACCTTAATATCTCGTAATTCTTTTGTCTGTAACCCAACCATAGTTACCCAATAATATGGTAAATTGGAATAAAACACTAAATATTACATGTTAAATTGATTAAAGATAGACCAACATATGTTGTAGTCTGTTCAAAACAGAGAAGCCTCATTTCAGACATATCATTCTTTGTTAAAATAAGATAGAATATTTGTTTCTGATATTTCTATTTTTGCAAAGTCTGCCAAATATCTTAAAGTCTCCCTGTTAACATTTTTACAGGATTACACATTTGTTCTGTAGCTGTTTATTTTCTTCGCTGAAGTCCTTAGTTTGAACCTTAAACATGTGGAAATCTTTCCCTCACAGTCAGCCAGCAGTCCGGGATGCTTTCCAACCTAGGAACCACCATCTCCTCTCCAAACTCCGAGCCAGACAATCACGCACTTTTAGACGAGAAAGAGGACTCGTACTTCTCTGAAATTCGCAATTTCATTTCCAACAGTGAGATGAACCAGGCCTCCAGCTCCATGGATAAAAGGTTAGAAAAAGCAAACTTATTGCATTTATATAACTTTTTTTTTCAAAGGTTACAGTGTATTAATTTGAGCTCTTTGTCAACTTTGTCGTCTCTCTTATTTTATCAGGGACGTTTAGCTTTTAAACATGGTAACGGTTCAAGGTCTCCTGCCTTGGGGTACAGTACCTTGCAAAAGTTCTCACACCTTTATTGGGATTTTATAAGAAACTAAAACAAAGAAGTGTGTATATTCGAACAGGAAGGTGAACATATTTCTTCATATTTTTACAACCCTCTATTTAGCTCCGTCTTCCCTGTTACTTAAACAAGCTTCCCTGTTGAAGAAAAGTATCCCCACAGCAAGATGTTCTTAGCTGTTTTACTAGGATTACATTACCCACAGGTGGACTCTACTCTAGTCAACTTCTAAAGCAGTTTGACTGTTTTTTGTGGGTATCAGATTAAAGGGGATTGAATACCATCATGCCACATTTTCAGATGTTTATATGTAAAAAAAAAAAACATTGAAACCATGTATACTTTTTCTTCCACTCTACAATTCTGCAAATTATTGTGTTGGTCTTCCATGTCACCTCAATATAATGTACTAAGGTTTGCGATTGTAACATGATCAAATGTGAAAAAGTTCAAGGTAATAGATGCTCTTGCAAAGCACTGCTGATCCTGGCACTCTGGATGCAGTGCTCCCTAGTGGCGTAAACACGCTTTGTATTGTCATCATCAGCATTAAAGCTGTATCATACCATACTTCAGATTTTCCTATTTTTAAGATCTTTGTCTTGCTGCAATAAGACGTCACAGTTTTTAAGGGGCCATCAGTCTTTTTCCACCGTCAAATGTCACAAAAGTCTGACCAGCTTTCCTCCATTTAGATCATAAATGCTCTATTTGTGGGAAGCTACCAATGATACAGACTATAAGAAAATTTAAGGGAAAATGTTTTCTTTCTCTCAATCAGCAGCTTGCCTTTTTCTCTTCACTCTATGTTCTATCTCTCATTTTTATTCTTGCTGTGAATTCCTTTCTGGTAGTCTCACTTTCTGTCTTTTGCTTCTTCCATCATGCACCCCCCACCCCTTCATTTTGTCAACAAACATTATGGCCAGCAGACTCAGTGGCAAATTAGCCCTCTGCCATCTGGGATCAATACAGAGTCTCATCTACAACAGCCTCGTCTGACATTTTAATATCTGTAATTCAGACTACATGTTATGTTTCCTGTCCTCCTACCAGACAGCCTGCTGTTTATTCTCCCTCTGAGTGACTGAAGTAAAACTGGAACGCAAACACACATTCATGGATGGCCATTTGTAATCATTTTTTTAACCGCCCTCGCAGCCATAGTTTCCCTTCCTTCAAAACTACAGCCAGTCAAAATAGGAGTTCCTGGAAGCTCATGAAAACTTTTGTGTTTTCATCTTTTTAGATGCTGCTAATTCCGAGGCAAAAGTTTGAAACAACAATAACAGGGTATAGATCTGCAAGGATATTTCCATCAAGGCAGCTTTTAGGAGCTACAAAGTATTTGTTTCCTCATACTAGAATCCTCAGGTCACTGCTTTGGCTTTAGAGTTGGATTAAACCCCAACTGGAGCTGGTTGCTTGTCTACAACTGAGCTACTTTAGCTGGCAGTGAGGACCCTGAGGGGGAATTTGGTTTAGGCATTTATCTGGGAGATCCACTGATGATTGAGCTCTTCCCCCAACCTGTCAATGGTACCCATACCCCCAGCCCACTAACACAAACACCCAACTGACGTGTTTAGACTAAATGACAAAACCCAGGCCCCCTGCGTCCGAGCTACGCTTCTTTCTCCATTCACAAGCACTGCCGAGCAGCTCTGCAATTTGATTATGGTGATATTTAATCTAGATTGAAAGAGAAGAACTTTCTTTCCCCCTAAAGCCCCTCAACCCGCTTGCACCAACCCACTGTGTGTGACCCAATCCTGTCCCTATGCACCCCTTCCCAGAGGTAACCCTGTCTGATTTGATGAATGTCCACAGTGTGGCAAAAAAATGCAAGGGGTAAATTTGCCATCCCAAAGGAAATGATATCATGAGCCATGACATTGTGGTCAGGGGGTGATGGAGGAACGGCTCTTTGTCGAGACACAGGCTGGAAAATGTACAGATGGCAGGCCATAATGGTAGTGTGCTGATAGCCTGTTCACAGCCGAACCGACGTCTTCTCTCAGCCGCGCCAGCTATGTTCCACTATTACGGCTTAAAGCGGCTTGTGGAGGACCTGGTCTGAGGCAGGGCCGTTTCTTTGTCTGTTTGAGGGGTGCTGGCCAATTAATCATCCATCGGGTTGTTTGAAAACTGCTCCGGGCAGACTGTCGGCACCCATGTTGTTTGTGTGGACACTGGTGTTGTACTGTGAATGTTGTCATCAGATTATTTCTTTTTCTGAAAGATGAGTCATGCTTTTGAATGGTTACAAAATCGTAACAGCTAACAGGACCATACTGTGTCATATTTTAGTAAGTACTAAAATAAAAAGCATTATAGGCCCTTAAATGAGTATATTTTCTCTTTTTTTAAGAACACAAGAAATATTTTCAAACTGAATGAATGGAAGTTATTTTTTTCTCCATTTCATAAAGTTTTCATAAAAACCAAAAATTAGGACCACATCCTGCTTCGAAAAAACAACCCATACCTGAAAGCTAAAAGCTAACTTCTGCGTATAAAAGTCAAGGCCAGTAACATTTCCTCCACTCTTCGACCTCTGCAGGTCAGAACAGCCCGAGGAGGAACGCCCACCCGCTCACAGTTTGTCCAACTCCAAGCTAGGGCTACAGGGGCTGGAGGAAGAGGAGGTGGAAGGTGATGACGAGGAGGAGGAAGAAGGCAGCCTGACAGAGAAGTCGCACGATGAGGCGCCGGAGTCCCCATCTCCTGTAACAACAGGCGTCTACGAGGAGGACGAGGAAGAGGAAGACACAGAGACACCTTCATTAGCAATGAGCTATGAACACACTCGCAGGTAGGTGTTTTGTCACCAACGCAAAAAAATAAACAAAACAAATGAGATCGTACCTCATAAGTTAGGGTTTGTGGTTATTCTTTCAAAGTCTACCCTTAACAAGCACTGCAAATCAATACTATATATTACATCTATCAACACAATTTAACTTTTTTTTCCCTTTTATTCCAATTTATGCTGTTACTTAACTTTTATCTACAGTGCTTCGAACTTTCTTTTACATTTTGTCACAAATACGGAAGCTAATTTGAAGTGGAAGGTGAAAGAAAAGAGTTGATTTTTGACATGTTTTACAAATAAACATCTGAAAAGTGTGGCATGCATTTGTATTCTGCCTTCTTGGGTTAAAAAAAAACAAAAAAAAAACACCTTTTGCTGCAGTTAAACTGTAAGTCTTCCAAATATGTTTTCACCATTTGTACCTAAAGTTTTGCCTGCTCTTCTTGGCAGAATAGTCAAACTCAGTAAGATTGGATTGAGATTGTCTATGAGCAGTAATTTTCAAATCTGGCCCCAGCTTCTCAATCGGATTTAGGAAGAGGCAGAGTCTCAAGTCTTTTTGCAGCCTCTCACACCTTTTTTCCAGGATTGCTGTGTGCTTAGCTCCATCAGCTATCTGATCAACCCAGACTAACTTCAATGTTCCTGCTGTAGGAAAGTATCAACCTTAGCATGATGCTGCCACCACTATGTTTCACTATGGTATTCAGCGTAATGTGTTTTGTTAGTTTGCCCCCCAGAAAAGCAATTTGAATTTAACCTAAAAAGTTATTTTTTGGACTTTATTTAGAGTATTAGAGTAAAGAGGGCTGAATGCACATGGCTGCCACACTTTTCAGATTTCTTCATGTTCAAAGAAACTTCAAAACTATGTATCCTTATCCTGTATTTAAGCCACACAGTAAAATAAAAAAAAAATAAAAAAATTATTGACATTTTTGGTGTAATGTAAAAAGTTTATGGGATATGAATACCTTTGCAAGGCACTGTGTTTAGGAGTACAGACAGGGGAAAGGATTCAAACTTCAGATTATCATTAGTTTTTTTTTTTAAAACAGCTTAATTTCCTCTTTTATTAATGTTAGGTCAACTTCCTCTTTTTCCTCTTAAACCTTTGTATTACTTTATCAGTTTACTCCACCTGCCTTTCTAACCTTTTATTGACTATACCTTTCTTCTCTTTATCTCCACCTCACCTTTCCCCATTTTATTTCTTCTTTTAAATGTTTTCTCCTCCTAAATCCCATTAACACTCCATGTGTGTCATCCAAATGTCTGTCTTTTCCTCCGTTTACTTATCCATACTGCTCCATCCTTCCATTCACCCGTGCCTCCGTGTGCAGGTGTATTGAGGAGGAGGGCTCTCTCTTGGATCTGGAGGGTCTGTCCAGCTTTCCTAAGAGCCTGGATGGCTTACGTAAAGCAGCCATTGATGAGCAATCCTTTGACGTTAAAGATATATTTAACACTTCTCTAGAGTCTGAAGCATTGAAAGAAACCTTGTACAGACAGGCTAAAACCCAGGTATGTGTTTGGATTTTGGATATCTGTTAAATAGATGGAGCGGCAGTGTAAACAACTCTTGAAGGATAATTCCTAAATTATCCACCTCTTTGGAAACATTTCCAAGCTTCATTCAACTTCATAAAGCTGCTGTCACACTATTTCTCATCTTGCCATATGTTGGCTGTCTTAAGTTGGAAACAGAGCTTTAAGACAGCCAACATACATGATGAGTCTAATTATGAACAAATAAATCTATTATAGGAAGCATCATATCCTGTCACGTGTATCCAGTGTTTGCATTGTTCTTGATGCACCCAGGTTATGTATATTGTGTGTGCATTGGAAGGAAGCAGGTATTAAGAATTATTGTGTGATACTCAGGACAAAATATTTCTTTGTTTTTCATTTATCCAATCATTGCCTTACCATCTTGGGATTAAATTTTAATGCTCTATACACAGTCTAGGAGTGTTCCCAAGTCGTCAGATAGTTATTGGCTGAATTTTTAAGAAACTAAAACTAAGTTCTCCATCATGTATACCACTCCACGCATTCAAACAGTCTATTTTTAACACAGAATGAGATTAAGTCATGTTATCAGATCCTTGCTTTAGCATTTACATAGCATTTACAGAGATTCCGTAGTAGCAGTAAAAGAAGGCATTATGTAATGCAGTGAAAAAGTATTTGCTGGATGAGTTGTTGATGTGCTCTTGGAGAAGGTTCACTACTGTTTCATGTTTTTCTTTTCCATTTGTGGATAATGGCCCACATAACCTTTCCAGACAGACAAATGTCAATAACTTTCCTTTTCATCTGGGGTTCAATTTGTTTGGATTGGGGTATGATTTGTTGCTTTTTGAGATCTCATAGTGTCAGACAAGTGCTATTTAAATTATCTCTAAACCAAACTACAGGTGATGTGTGTGTGTGTGTGTGTATATATATATATATA
>JAHUTJ010067228.1:0-17435 GCA_036250325.1 Characodon lateralis
GATTTCTGCTGCGACATCATCCATAGTCACCGGACCTGAACCCAATCGAGATGAGTTGGGGTGAGCTGGACCACAGAGTGAAGGCAAAAGGGCCAACAAGTGCTAAGCATCTCTGGGAACTCCTTCAAGACTGTTGGAAAACCATTTCAGGTGACTTCCTCTTGAAGCTCATCAACAGAATGCCAAAAGTGTGCGGAGCAGTAATCAAAGCTAAAGGTGGCTACTTTGAAGAACCCAGAATATAAGACATATTTTCAGTTGTTTCACACTTTTTTGTTCAGTATATAATTCCACATGTGTTAATTCATAGTTTTGATGCCTTCAGTGTGAAGCTACAATATTCAGTCATGAAAATAAAGAAAACTCTTTGAATGAGAAGGTGTGTCCAAACTTTTGGTCTGTACTTTAGATGAAAATATGGATGGATGGATGTATATATAGCTATATCTATATCTATATATAGATAGATATATATATATATCTAAGGTTTTATATATATCTATTGATATATATATATCTATATATATAGATAGATATATATATAGATATATATATCTATATCTATATCTATATATATATAGATATAGATATAGATATATATATATATCTATATCTATATATATATAGATATATATATAGACACAGATATATATACATTTAGTACTGTGCAAAAGTTTTAGGTAGGTGTGAAAAATGCTGTAAACAAAGAATGCTTTCAAAAATGAAAGTGTTAATCATTTGTTTTCATCAATCAACAAAATGCAGTGAATGAATAAAAGAGAAATCCAAATCAAATTAATATTTGGTGTGATCACCCTTTGCCTTCAAATCAGTACGCTGATGATACTCAGCTGTACTTATCCATGAATCCTGATGAGCCCAACCAGTTAGATAGACTACAAGCACACAATGTTTATGTTATTTGAATGAAGCTAATTTGATGTTGTCAATCATTTCTGTGAACCCACAGTAGAAATTGAGTCTTACCTGGAACATCATTCTGGAGCAACTGGATGAGCTTCCCAGTCTGTCTGTCTGTTGAAATCGACAGTAGTGCGAAACAGGGCAGTTTTAAAGAGGTAGAGGGTGTGTCTGTGGAAGTACGCAAACTGGGGAATTTTCTTAAAGAGTCATAAACCTTTTTTGCCAACAGATAACATGGGATGTATATATAGCAGGTTCTGCTCCACTTTTTAACAATTCTAGGCCTAAAAGAATGATTAAAATGAAAATAAATGAATATGATTAGTTTGAATGGATGTAAATAACTTCCTAAGAAAGTAAAAAAAGTAGTAAGTCAATAAATATTTACAAATTCCATAACAGTAAAATGAACAGCAATATCTGGTTGTTTAATAAACATAAATTAGCAGCTGAAATTAGCTACCTCCGTAGGGTGGCCGGGCACTCCCTTAGAGATAGGGTGAGGAGCTCGGGCATCTGGGAGGAGCTCGGAGTAGAGCTGCTGCTCCTCCACATTGAGAGAAGCCAGTTGAGGTGGCTCGGGCATCTATACCGGACGCCTCCTGGACGCCTTCCTCGGGAGATGTTCCAGGCACGTCCCACCAGGAGGAGGCCCAGGACACACTGGAGGGACTATGTTTCTCGGCTGGCTTGGGAACGCCTTGGGCTCCCCCTGGAGGAGCTGGAGGAGGTGTCTGGGGGGAGGGACGTCTGGCTGTCTCTACTGAGTCTGCTGCCCCCGTGACCCGGTTCCTGATAAAGCAGAAGACGACGAGTGCGAGTGCTATAATTTTGCAAAAGTTCATCTACTAATTTATTAATTTTATCATGAGTTTATCAACAGTAACCAACATTTTATAAAACTGTATGTTAAAGAACTGAACAGTAAATTGCTATTTTACAGGGCAGCAACATATGGACATATGTTGCCAGACAAGCGGGCACAGTGGCCCAGGGCCCAGCAACGCATCAATGCCAGCAGCACGCCCACCCCACTGCCGACACCTCCTTGCCAGACCCACCGCTACCCCAAGGCACCACCCAAATGCTCAATCCACCTAAAGATAGCAACTCCCCGCCATCAACATCCCCAAAGCCCCCCCCGGCCCCTGATGCCGAGGTAGTAATGCCCATACCCCCTGCGCCACTAGGTCATGTATTTAATTATTGGGGACAAAACCAATTCAAAGTTATTTGGTTCCTCTTACAAGCAGACATTATATACATAGAATCAAATTCTACATAAATGCATTACATTTAAACTCCTCTTATTCCAGTTCTGAAGTATTGTTTTTGTACAAACTGCAAGAAAGATGAGGCATCACTTTATTTCCAAATCTACTTTTGTGATGTCACAAAAAGGCAAATTGAGGGGCAGAAAGGAACTGTATACTCAAGGCATGTTGATAGGTCTTCACATACTTTTAGCTAGAAGCCATGGACAGACGGAGAGGTCAGGTAAATCTCCCAAGCAGTTTGAACATATGTTGGTAACGGAAAAATCAATTTGAAACATAATTCTTCTTGTGTATTATTTTCTATAAAGATTTTTAATTGTATCAGCTGAAGGTTGGTATTTTCAGCCATTCTAAAAGCACTTATGCAAATTTTACTCCAATAGTTAATATCTGTACCAGTACATAAATCAGTATCCCATTTACTGATAGGAGGAGAGATTGTTAAATCTACTTCTGACATTTTCTGTAGGTTTTGGAGGGCAACATTGGGATTGCAGTTTAAAAAAGTACTGTAGGAGCCATTTCTGTTCTTGGTGTTGGGTTATAGTTTGATTTATTTTATTTGGTTTGTTTTGGGTGGTGTTTTCACACTGGTTTACAACTCTGACCTATAATTGGTTCTACCACTGGTGGCGGTGTGGGGTGAAAGTTATATAGGTGCAGAGGTGAGAAGGCAGAAGGTTTGGGTGAGGGAAGGTCCTACAGTATTTACCGCTCTGTTGGCCAAGGCTAGCTTTTATTGGTGGTCTTGTGTTGTGTTAGAGCACTGTGGATTAAGCAATCAAACACTGCAAGCTGTTCAATAAATGGGAGCATTCCCCAACATATTTGGCAGTCTGGATATTGTTTGTAAGCGCGTTGGACCCTGGATCAGCCCAAACCCAGAAGCGACCTAAGAATGGAAACTGATGGTCGCTACAAGTACTATGTCATTTTTTTTTATCTTAAACTTAAGACTGGATAATAGATTTAGTTGGTGATATTTAAAGAATTTATTTTTTATCATTGCCATATGAGTCTTCTAAAACATTAAAGGGTATGAAATCTTTTCCATCAAATATGTCCTCTATATGATTTGTTCCTTAGTGTTCCATGTTTTAATACTAAGAGCCCTTTTATTTTGCAGGATGTCTGGGCTGTTCCAAATGGGTGTTTGTCTGCATGGGGAGAGTTGAAGACCTATTCATTTTGAGATATTCCCACCAGGCTGTCAGAGATGTACTGACATTTATGTTTTTAAAACAGGTGCTTAATTAAAGTAAAGTATCTGAAAATGCATATTTCCTAACATAGCATTTGTTCAATTTCTATCCATATACTGTCTGATGGATTTTTCCATATCCATTTTAAGACATATTCTAATCAATGTACCAGGTAATATTTATAAATATTTGGGAGTTCCAATCCTCCTAAACTTTTGTAACCTTTGGAAAATTAAGCATTAATTTGAGTAATTGGGTATAATTTAAATGTGTTAGCTCATTCAGCCTGTAAAAAATATTGATGTCCATGCATCCTGATTTTATTGTCAACTGAAAGTCTATACTGTTACTATCTTGGGAGGTATGATATGACACAGTTGAAAGTCAGGATATGACTCCTTTTAGTCCTGTTTGTGCTTGCTAACAGCCTTTGTTAGCATTGGGTTTAAACAGACGTAAAGACCTGAACCAGGCTCTTGTGGTTCAGTGTAGAGACCCTGACATGACTTTACTTCTGTTTGAAAGCCTGTTGCCTTAAAATTGTCCCTTCCAGCTTGCAAAAGAATTTTCCACAACTGGTGCTGCCGATCCTAGAACACGCTGATGTTATTTATGGCCATGCCACAGAAACTAATCTTCATCCCCTCAAACTTTGAAATACTCCGTATTTAGAAATACTTACTCCAATTTAATTCACAATATGGCCTGAGAAATACAGATCAGTTATCTTTTTGTGTTTCACACCAAGAATTAGGAAAAATTAGACGTTTTGCATTTTCGTTTAAAGCTTCATCAACTTGAATACATTGCCTCATTCACTTAGCTGTATTACTGCTATTCATATTTACTTTATTGTAAACCATCTTGCTCTTGCTTTCAGTAAGAATAAAGGTTAATTTATTCTGGACTTAATCCTCACAGAGGTGTGAACTTGAACTCTGCATCTGTATGTTGTCTTATTTTGTGTCTTTATATTAAGTGTGTGCCATGCAGTTGCTATGCTGGTGTTTGTGAGAGTGTGTGTGACTATGTGGTTGTGAGAGTGTGTGTTTGTGGGTCCTTGAGAATGTTGTGGGTATTTTTGTGTGATTTTTCACATTTGTTTTATTCTTTTTACTGTTGTTTATCTTCTGTTCTGCAAGGACCCTCTCATAAATGAGATGGTACCTCTCAAGGGGTTACCCTTGAAAAAAAATCAGTTGTCAGTGCTGCCAATTATACCTTTTATTTCTTTCCATACATAATATGTGCCATGATAGGGTTAAATAAAGTCAAAATCAGGTCGAAGGACATTGGGACAATGTTTCTGTTTGGCCATGATAAAGCTGCTCTCTTGTAATCATCTGGTTCCACAACAATGTTTGTGGTATTCATCAGCAAGATTGTAATGGCTCTGAATGTTCTATTCTAATCTAGCTTTATTTAGATCTATCTATATTTTCTAATGCAGTAAGTTCTCATTATATTTAAGAATGGGGTCGCTAGTTTTTATTAGTTGCTATAATTCTAATAATGTTAAGTGCTATTTTCATTAGTTCTAGTGCTTATTTTACTGTCTTTTCATACCTCGATTGGTCTCATTTTATGTGTAGGATTCAAGAAGAGTATTGTGTTCATTAAATTGTGAATGTAAGTATTAAATCTCAACTATAGATACCCTTTTTTTTAAAACTGGTTCAATTATATTTAACTGTAACTGAGTCCTGTGGAACAAACTTACTCCTCATCCATTTACAAGGCTTAATGAAATTGATGAACACAAAAATGAAGGACACATTATGTCTTATAATCGGAGTTTGTCTTGCCCAGTTTTATAAACACACTGTACAGTTTCTTTTTTAATTGCACTTTGTATTTATTTCAAGTAACTAAAGTTTGTTTCATTTAGCTAAAGTTTTCTCCATTTAGTCCAGTCCAGTAATTTTGTTAAGGTGCATTTCATCTTGTGTTAAATTTTAATTTGATCATTCTGACTGGAAAAAGTCAAACCATCTATTAAAATCATGTTTTGAAGGGAGAGATTGTCCCTTTCTGGCGCTTCCTTTCGTGTTACCATAAAGAACAGACCTAATATTATTATGGTACTGCTGGATTAGACCTGCTTTTGTAGCCTCTAATTATTATTGTGATACCTTATTTAATAAATAACACTGAGCGTCAGACAGTTTAAAATGTTTTTACCTTTCAAGTAGGCGGTCCATGGTCAGGACTGCTTTCCCAGACCTAAAAACTCAAAATTCCAATTAGTTTCATATCAGAAAACAATTTAAATTAAATGTACCCTGCCACATAAACCCTCATTTTTACATAACCTGAAACAGACATTCATTTCACAAAAACAGATAGACAAAATGGACAGACATTTGGCCACATAAAGTTTGATTACCCTGTTTGTAAAAGAATTGTAAAAATTGAAGACAGCTTTATGAGCATTCTTATTTTTATCAGTATTTTCAATACAGGTAGAACTATTGCTATCTTTATATGATTTTGGAAAAATTCTGGAAACCTTATTGAGATAGAAGTTTGGCAATGATCATCAGAACATCAGACCTTTATTAGCGCTTTTAAGGTCCCTCAAATACGCTCTACAATGAAATCAGTCCTTCCCATTCACATTCACACACTGACAACTTTTCCCCATGACTGCCATGAATATCCGCTTGATGGTTTTTATGATTTTGTGTGATGACTGATTTGCTTTGTAGTTAATTGATGTTTTTAATGATTTTATGTTTTTATAATGTAAAGCACTGTGAATTGTCCTGCTGCTGAAATGTGCTAAACAAATACATTTTTACTTACTTACATAGTTCTCTGTCAGAGCAATTTTTATTTGCAAAAAATTTGAATATAATTTTCGTTTTATATTGTTATAATACACATAATTTACTCATAATCCTTTTTGTTTCCACTAGGTCTGTTTTGAATGCTTCAATTCATTTTTATTCCACCAAGAATAAAGTGGTCTTAGTGGGGTCCACCTTGAAGGTATTGTTTGTCTGGTTCATCCAGTCTGGAGAGGTCAGTGAGGTTCACAAGTCAGTCAGAACCTTGGTGTTTTGGTCTTGGGTCGTTTGGTCATTTGGTCTGTGCACATAATGTTTCATAGATCCAGCCTATGATCAGTCAGCAAACCTTCCACACAGTGTGATGTTATTTCTGCTGTAGGTGAAGTTGTTAGTATCTTATGTAGACACATTAGAGTTACAATCTTTATCAGAGCTCTCAGCAGAGACAGGCTTCTGCTGTTTGCAGAAGTTTTATCTTTGTTTTCAGGCAGCTGCATGTCTGTGTCAAGTTTAATGCTGCAGTCATTTCACAGAGCTGAGGAGAGAATTTAACTTCTCTCAAAAGAGGAAAAATCAAAAATGCACACAATCTGGGTCAAAGATGGAATTATTTCCCTGTAAAATGAATTTTCTGCATGTGATTTTGAACTGGCCTCAGCATTATGGCTATGTTAGTTAAAGGCTGCTCTTGCTGTTCTCTGTTCTTTCATTTTCAGTCTAGTCTGCCACCATTCTTGAGTAGACTAGGTTTGTTTCGTGTGTTTTAACAGAAAATGGGGAGACGCACACTGAGTTATAAAACTATTTTCTTTGCCTGTTGTTTATGAATCGCAGTGCCACCGCTGCTGTATGACAGAGTGGGAGAAAATGATTTCCCTATAAAATCTCCATGAACTTCCAAAACATTCCCACAACCTGCATGTATTTGCACCAGCTGTTAAGAGTCCAATTGTTGTTTTAACTTGTTAAAGCGTGTTTGTGGTTGAAACTTGCTAATATATTTCTCTTACCTGTCTCCAAGCACTGCTCCTCCAGAACAAGCACGGAGCTCATTTTCTAGCTTAGCCTGTTAGCGTAGCATGTAGCAGTCAGTGTCCGTCAGTCTTAATGTGTCCCCCGTCACTTCAGTCAGCTCACTTCCGACTCACATACATCCACACTCCAACTGGCCAGTTGATGTTACATTTTTATATTTATACAGCTGTTCATTCAAAAAGGAGCCAGTGGCTTTTAAAATTTTCTTATGGAAAAATTAGAGAGCTATCAAAACTCAAGACCCCCTCTCGGTGGTGGCTTTCGTGCTCTTTACGAGAGCAAACAGGAACCATCGAAACCTAAACTGAGGATGCGCATTTATCTCTGCGTGTTTTACTCACAAGGAAGTAAGCGGCTTTTTGAATCATTTAAGAAGCTCAAGGCGCTATCGAAACCTAATGCTTCCCCCTTGGCGGCGCTTTCGAATTCCGTTAAGCGGAACTCAGGACCCGTTCAAACCTTAGCCAAGTATTAGCGTGCCTCATTCAGGGAGGTAGCTTTTATATTGTGTGCGAGGGAAACCGATCTTCCCTTGCATACAATAAAGGAACTCAAAACCTACACCCTTAGATTTTAGCTGTCTTTTATAAGATTGTACCTTTCTTCCTGGGCTGACACCGTTAAAATACCACCGCTTATTAACATGTCTTATCACTTATTAATGAGTACGCAACAATTATTCTGAACCATTTCTCTGCCTCCAAGAATTACAAAAACAGCTCACTCAGAACTAACAACACAGCCAGAGTGTTTTTACAGGAAAAACACTGGAGATTTTTAATAGGAATCTCCTTACCTGTTGCGGCCGCTGCTGTGATGTGTTGTCCTTCCGTGGCAACCCTATCCTATCCAAAAGTGGTTTTCGCTTCCGGGGCGCGGGTGGAAACACCAATTTGTCCGAAGCTACCGCACCCTGTTGGCGGTCAGACGCCTCGGAGCTCCCCCGGTACTTGGACCCCGGAAACAGTCACCATTTCTATTTAAAGACTCTTAAAGGAACGACTCTCAACCAGTTTCTAACTTTTATCTCCTTTAATTTAAATTAAGGCAGAGGAATGATTACAGAGATCAGCGCTGAGGCTCCCGTCTCGGACCGTCGCCGTCTGTAAGAGCATGACAAAGAGCCTCGATAGAAGGTCACATATAGCTTTTATATCTGGCACTCCACTGCAATGGATGTGCTCTCCCTCAGTGTTTATCAGTAGACTATGTGTCACCATTGTGGTGTCTATCTGTTAGATTGTGTAGTAGCGGGTGTCCATCCTTAATCTAAGTGTGCTGTGGCTTTCTAATCAAACCAGTTATACCGGNTCTCCCTCAGTGTTTATCAGTAGACTATGTGTCACCATTGTGGTGTCTATCTGTTAGATTGTGTAGTAGCGGGTGTCCATCCTTAATCTAAGTGTGCTGTGGCTTTCTAATCAAACAAGTTATACCGGCTGCTCCACTATCAACCCCAGTGCCCCAGCTTCAGGTCATTTTATGACATTCCTTGGGCCATTTATCCTTGTACTGTATGTTTATGAGCATTCTTATCCTATTGTAACAAAAGGGAAACATTAGAACTTATACTTTATTTCACTATTGCATAGATGTGAAAAACAGCTATGAGCATATCAATAAAGGTTATTCCTAACACACGTACCTTTAAAATGCCACTAATGAAAGGGTTCAAATGCATAAGCGTGGACATCGCGTTATGGCCGATCTTCTGTGTTTAAAATCACGCTTTAAATAAAGTTTGTTTTAACTTCAAAAAACAAACAAACACAGAATGTATAAACTGAGCACATGTGCTGAGCAGATAATCTGCGAGCACTAAGATGGCTGAGTTTTCAACATAAACAAAGCCAAACGTCATAAAATGAAAAATTTGTAGATTATTTTATTGTAAACTACTTCTCTCTGCCCAAAACGCAACCTCTTACATGAACCGTGTTGAGAAAAAGTTGTCCGGGGCGACGAAGTTGAAGAAAGCATCCACCGTGAACAAAGGGTTAACTGCAGCTAACCTCCGTAGCTGTGGGGTGGGGCAGCTTGTTCTGTCGGCCGACCAAACTGCATGTTACGGTGATGCGTTCCCGATGTCCTTCCTTCAGACCGGGAAAAACTGCTCCACTCAGCGTTGTAGAGACAGGGTCTCTGGTGGGAACTCTCTGGAAGCAACGCTTGCATCTTAATTATCCCCGTTCATGAATGAATACCGGATACACAAACAGCAATTCATTCCTACTTAACTTAGTGCATTTGATCGTGTGATCGTATGACACTCTTGGATCCAGTTTGAAGAGTTATGTCTATTTGCCAGCAAAGAGACATTAGCGAGCTGTGTCCCTCCGTCCAGTTCTGCTGGGGACCTGCGTGGAAGAGGTCAGTTTGTTGCAAAAGTGGTGTTTTTATTTGGACAGTGACGTCACGGGAAGTCCGGTGTTACCCCGTTTCTGGCTGTGCTGGAAGTAGATTTATTTTGAAAGTTCCACAAAAGTTCTTAATGGCCCATAATGTTGTACCCATGGCTGGGGTCCCAACACATTAGGCTGGCATAAAGCAATGCACAAATACTTTTGCCCCAGATTTACCTTTATATGACAGGGTGATGACAAGTGATATTTATTTGGTACAAATGGAAGTGAGAAGGGATGGAAAGGTAACACATGGCTATGAAATGAGGGTATGAATGTGTTAATGTTACACAAGCATACGTGAGGCTTAGGTAAATAGCACCATATGAACTGTCCAATATAAGCTGGGAGGTAAATGCAAACCAGAGCACCTAATTAAACTTAATTAAAAGGAAGTCTAAAAGTTTATTTTAGCAATCTAGAATAAACAAAACCGAGATTGTCCAAACCTTTTCAAAGCTTTATCCATTAATCTGTTTCACAAAGGCCGAACCAGAGCTTACCTGGTTTGGCTTTTACTCCTACCAATCCCTTACCTAGGTTTTTGTTTCTGGTTAATTATGTTTTTATTTGGCTATAAAGTCAACAGTTACATATGTAGATATTGTATGGCTCAAAGGGTTGTTTGTTTTCTGATAAGGCGTTTGAAGTGCTTCGTAGTAGCCAGCTTAAGGTACTTTCCCCTGTAAATTAATAACTACTATAAAGTGAAAAAGGGGGTTAGGAGTTGTTGTTTCTGTATTGTTTTGCCAGGCTGCTCTCACCTACTGGTTCACACAGGCTTTGGACCTTATTCAGAGTCACTAAAGCAGAAGAGGAATGAATAATGAATATATTTATTTGGAGAATGATCGAGCCCTGCCCACAGTATGTGATAAGCCCAGGAAACAAAATCTTTGTTCAGGACTGATTTTCATCTTACTGACAAATTTGTGATCAAATGGTGTCCATGTGTCTAAAGAATCACAAGGTTAATAAAATTAGGCTCCTTCTCAAAACAGCAAAATTAAATTAAAGATAGTTTAAAAGTATCACATAGTACCATAGCGGCAGCTAGCATACTTAGCAGATATAATGAGTGATACGTCATACATTTTAGACATCATTTAAATTAACTGAGGAGGAGCAGAATGGCTGAGGAGTGTTTTGCTGCAGGTTCTGACAATGAAAACAACAGCAATGTAGAATGATTGCTCTATTAAAATCATTGGACACAGGGGAGCTAAGGTGTCAAGAATTTTATTTTAAACTGTGTAAGTGATTTACTTCTTTGGTTCCAGTTCATCAATAATAACAGAACTCTGTCTGGAAAGTTTTAAAATCTTTCTGTATATTCTGTTCAGTATTTCAGAGAGCACCCTAAGATCTTTTTAGTGACTTGGAGAGCTCTCCACAGTCAGGCAACCAGGTTACATTAAAGAACTGCACCCTTGTGTCCCTGAGGTCACGTGATCAGGGTTTGTTGATGTGTGCCCCACTCAAAGTTGAAAATTACAGGAGAGCTTTTTGTTCGGTGGGCCCCAGACTTTGGAACTTTCTTCCTTTGTATTTGAGATCATTAAACTGTGTGGTCCACAAAAAAAAAAAAAAAAAAAAATCTGCTTTTAATAAATTTCTCTTTTTTTATGCTAACTATTTGGGTGTTGTATTGGTGTATTGAGAAGCATTTTGCTATTTCTATATCTTAACAGGTACTAAATAAAAAAGTCTTAATTCCTAGTTAATCCTTAGAAAATAAATTCATTGAATTTTTGGTCATGATTTCCTGTAGTATTTAACATGGGGACGTTAAACTAACCAAAGGAAGCAAAGTGAGCGCTGTGTGTAATAGTTTCCTTTCCTCAGAAGCTTATCAAGTTGGATTTTTGAGCAGGCACACACAGCCATGTAGCTTTTTTTTGTCCAAGGTCACTTCCTTAAACTGAAAAAACCTTCCATTGTTCAGATGATTTTATGAATCCTTATCTCCATGGGGTTAGTGTTCACTCTTTTTCTTATCTCCTTGTAAACCATGGTCCTCAGCTCATATTCCTCAGGTGTTGCTAGTTTCACATTCTGCTCGATCTAGTTTTGATTAAAGGAAGTGTCTCGTCAACAGTGAGTGTTTCAGCATTTACAACAGGTACAAGCTCATTTTAAATATTACAAAAGGCAAATAAAATTAACAAGAAGAGAGAGTCTTTTTGTAATTATACACTGCAGCAAAGTGAGAAAATTGTCTAAATTATCAAGTTTTTAAAAATTACTCAGAAACCATTTTTACTTCTGAATTTATTATTTCACAGACAGTAATGTGATGGAGCAGTATGGATGTTTGTTAGGATTATATGTCTTTTGATAAACTTGAATTTCTTATTTATTCATAAACACAATCAGAGGCAGAGTTTATTCTTGAGCTCTCAGCTTGTCCTTGCACTAATATTTTTTATTAATGTACTGTATGTACCAAATAGGCATATCTGACTTCAGTATGCATGGAAATTTAAATTATTTATTTTAAATTTGTTCAGTTTTTGACGCTGTATTAAAACAGGGATTACTTTGAATCACATAGTGATTGTTGAACAAAACATGGTTGTTTGAAGCAAATAAATCAATTATATTGGCACTTAGAATATTACAAACAGGGACCAGTCCAGGGATCGTAAAAAATGAGAAATTCACACTTTTAATTGCCGCAATTTGCTTTTACATAGCAATTTTTAGACTGGACCAGACCACCTCATACAGTTGCAAAGACTTGTTTCGGGCCTAGTTTTGCTCAAGTATTGCGCTGATCGAGTAGAAAATCACAAAGAAGAAAGTCCGTCTCATCTGGGCTCTGTTGCTACTTTGGTGTTCAAATGTTGTTGTGCGCCTGCACCTCTGAACTACTCCACGTAGCCCCACGAGACATTTTCAAACTTTCATCTTCAGATTCATACTTTTACCATGTTTTAATTGTTCTTCGTCTACTACTCAAATGCTCTACTCTTACATCACATTGTATGGTACGAACCTCATGGGTTCACACCGCAAGAGAACCACTCCAGGGTTCAGATGAACAGTGCTGAGACCGGCAGTTGTAACCGTGCCAGCACGGTTCTCTGGTCTGTTTCAGGGTCTGGGATGGGATCAAACTAGCATGATTCACTCCAGAACTGGACTCTGGCACAGTAAAAAGTTTTCCAAAGGTTTGCTGTAAAAGCACTGTTACTCACTAAAATACTAGTTCAGGTGGCAGATCTGTTTACATTTGACAGTGCAATTCAATTAGTTATTTTTTTATGGTATTTTTACTGCAGTTAATTGATCAAATTACATGTTAAAGTCCCAACCCTTGTTATATTATATTCACCACAGCTTTTATTGTTAAAATGCATCTGTATGTTTAGATATTAAAACACAGCAATTGATGCAGTCTGAGGTAAGAAAGTGACTGTATCAGAGCTATTGCGGTCACTTGAAACCTGCAAAATGAGCGCAGTTGGTGGCAGTTGTCTGCCTATAGGTGAATGTTTGTTTCTGATGTTGATAATATTTACTTTACAATCATCTAATAAGCTACCCATAAAGTTGTATATGACCTTATTTATCAATATTTCCTTTTGGAAGGTTTTCAGTAAAATCAGCCCATAAAAAATTAAAAGTAAAAAGTACACTGCTATCCCCACTAGGGGGCAGCTTGGACATAGTATTCAAGCAGTAACTCAAACCAGTGAATGAGTGATGCTTGCGAACAACACATGGTTTTTCTAAGCCTTTTCTAGGCAGAGTTTTGGGCAACAAGCACAAGTTTTATCTTAACATTTTCCGAATAGATTGAAACTTTAGGCTGCTCCTGCCTCTTCGTTCAAGTTTTATATTTTGTTGTTCATTGTTTTAGCTCACCGCAGCCTATTTAAATCATAAGGCAATGAGCAGTGACAGAGCCTGTCCAGCCCCTGCTAGTAGTGCAGTTTCCTGGCTTTTATAAGAGAGGAACGCTAGCAAATCATCTGCCAAACCACATGAGAAATCTATCTAATGTTTCAATGACCAAAAGCATCTCCCATAAATAAATTAGTTTTATCAATATGTTTAATTAATTACATTTTTATTGAAATATAAAGTATTAAAAATATAAGTATTTTAATTAATGTGGCAATAATGTATTAAATACAAAATTAATTAAATATCCTGATGACATATTAAAAATTTAAATTATTGTTTGTTGAAATCACATGTACTTAATTCAGTATTTCATTACTTGATATTGTAATCCATCTTAAAATAATTCAGTCAAGAAGATCCAAACATCTCATTGGGTAAACTGCGCAGAAACTCAGCTGCAGACCCGTGATCTTGTGTACAGCAGTATTACCCAATAAATCTGGTGGGTAGGACTGAGATTAAATAAATTTGGGATATGCTGCTACATAGGACTGTGATATATATGAAACCAAATAATGGTTATATATCCTTTTAACATAATATGAAAAGAATTTCACAATAAATTATTTAACTATTTATTAAATATATTGAAATTTTGATTGAAACAATTATGTGTTACATTAATTTAATGTATGTATTTCATATTTTAATTATTACATAAATAAATATGTATCCAACTACTTTTTATTTACATATACAAAATAAGGCAGTTTTTGTCCTAGATCCCTGCAAATGCATTAAGGTCTAAGCCACAACTGTTTTCATATCAGTAAACCTGTGGTTTTGCATGTGTTAGCATATAACTTTCTTATTTAATGTCGTATAAATGAGTAAACCTTTGGCACCTTTAAATGACACGTCATGCACAATAAAACAGCAACAATTTATTTCCTTTTCTCCTTCTCTTCTAGCTTCTGACTACAGCTATGCTGCCCTGGTTGAATTCTGCTCCTCTTCTCCTAAGCCTCCTTATGCCCTCTTCTGTTCTGTGCTGCCGGATTGGCAACCAAAGCGAGTGTGATGCTGCTCCGTTCACACCAGGACACAACCTGGTGGGGGAAGGTTTTGATGTGGTCACACTGCACAGAAAAGGAGCTTATGTGATTGATGTGAAGGCTTATCTGAGCCCCAGTGGCACCTGCACACTTTGCTCCAATTCTCTTCAAGGCCATAGACTCCAAAAAGTAATGTAACATCCATAATGAAGAGCTGCAAATCTCACTTGTGGAAATACTAATTATGCTGCTTTCCTTTATTTTAAGATACCATCTTCTGTTGTGGACTGGCGTGCATTCACTCGATGCAGTGCTGATATTTACAGCAGTTATCACACCTCTACTAGGTACAGTATTTGAACAGCATTATGAACACTGTAAGAGTTAAATCGCATTATTTTAAAAAAATTACAGTAACTCTTTCTTAGATTTTATCATGTTACAATTACATGTTACAAACCACAGTGTCGGTCATTCAGTCATCTTCTGACCGCTTCTTCCATAGTGGGTTGAGGGGAAGCTGGTGCCTATCTTCAGCAGTCTATGGGAGGCGGGGTACACCGTGAACTGGTCGCCAGTCCGTCGCAGGGCAACACAGACACACACAGGACAAACAAAAATGCACACACTCATTCACACCTAAGAGCAATGTGGAGAGACCATTTAACCTAACAGTCATGTTTTTGAACTGTGGGAGGAAGCCGGAGTACCCGGAGAGAACCCACCTACGCACGGGGAGAACATGCCACCTCCATTTCGAACCTGGGACCTTCTTGCTGCAAGGCAACAGTGCTACCAACTGTGCCAAAGTGCAGCCCGTATTATTTGTAAAACATTGGAAAAAAAAACACCCATCATTCTTCTTCCACTTAACAACTATGCGCTAGTTTGTGGTAGTCCATCACATTGAAGTTTGTGATTCCAAGACAAAATGTAAAACGTTCAAGCTGTATACATACTTAAATATTGAAATAAAACCCAATAAGTGTTTATTACAAAAGGCTAATTGAGTAGGAAAATCATATTGTTGGCCTTACAAAAAATATGTTGTCATTGTATTGTAAAACTTTAATTCTTTCTGTGTAATGATGGAGGTTTACACACATAAAATAGTCATTCTTCCTTAAAGATGTGCATTTTGGAAAATCTCTCTCCCTAATTTTGTTTATCTAATATCAAACCTTTTCTTTATTATTTTGTATAGATGTTTAGTAATGATTACTTCCTTTAATCTGTGCCAACAGCTCTCTGATTAATGCTTACACATCCCAAGACACCACTGACTGGAAGGTAAGAAACATCTCAAAGCTATTGTTGATATCGAATGAACATCACAAAATATTTTCAGTGCAGCCCTGAGTTTTTATAACACAACCTAAATTGAAACCTTGCTGGTTAGTTTTCTTTCTTTTGCCATTTGAATTCAGTTAATGTGCTGCTCTTTTACTATCTTATTAGTTTGTATTCTATTAGAGCTGAAGTAAGTGATCAGGGGACTAAAATAAAAACTATGGCTCCTCATTCAACAGATTATGAACCCATATTTTATCTTTATTTCATCAGGTTGACCTGAATGTAGAAAAGTATGCGTCTGCCAGCCTGGAGGTGGGAGGAACCCGCTCATCTGCCTACAGCTACGCGTCAGAAAGGACCAGAGAGGACCGCTACACTTTCAGCTTGCACAGAGTCACCTGCAGCCATTATGGGTAGGGTGGAAGTTACATTAGTTTTTGTCAAGCTCTGAAAGGTCATGTCCATTACAATAATGTTCAAATGTTTTTCTTGCTGTCCAGTTATCGTGTATCCACCACACCTCCCCTCAGCTTAGAGTTCAAAAAGGATTTAGCCATTCTGCCAAGTCATTACAACTCATCCACTTCTGCTCAGTACAGAGAGTTCATAAACACCTACGGCACACACTACATCAGACAGGTAATTACGTTCACTTACACGCCATAGAAATTAATTAGAGACATTAATTAATCAGGAAAGGAACAACTTTAAACTTTTTTTTAGGTTAATCTTGGAGGGCGACTGAGACGAATTACATCTTCACGAATCTGCTTGTCCTCCCTGAACGGTCTAACCTCCAATGAGGTAACAAAATACACAGTTAAAAACAACTGATTTTTACTAAACCACTATGCTGTTTCTCTAATACTGAAATTACCAAACAGCAATAGTGATGTTCTTACTCGCTACTCTTAAATCCTGAATGATCCTCCTTATTCACTCTAAAATAATTTCCAAAACATACATTATCCTAATTTATTAAAACAAATTGCTGGTTTTCCATTTACATAAAGAGTAATTTACAGAATGAGAAATTTTATAGCACTGGCCTAAACAACCAGGTTGTTTGTTCTTCTGATTAACATATTTTCTTTGGTTTTTCTATGATATTTTTAATAGCAGATTGCAGATTCTTGTGAGTTAGCTGTTCCTATGCTTTTAACCCTTCCAGTGGCCGGAGAACTGTGTCTGCCTCAGACTAACATGGTTTAGATCTTATCTGCCCAATCAAAGTGTTGCTGTAAAACATGCATGGTGATTAATTGCAATTTCCTGCCAACATCAAATCAAAACCTCAAAATTTTAACAATTGCATTAGTCTTTAGTTGCTTATTGATGTTGCCAGTATATTTTCTAACTGTAAGAGTAGCATGCTATAGAAGGACTGGCAAGATATTCCTGAGCCCAGCCATGCATGTTTAAATAGTTACAATAGTTAGCCATTTTTAAAGTAGACATATATAAAGTCTCCACATCGAGAGGAGCCAGTTGAGGTGGCTCAGGCATCTATACCGGATGCCTCCTGGACGCCTTCCTCGGGAGGTGTTCCAGGCACGTCCCACTGGGAGGAGGCCCAGGGGACGGCCCAGGACACGCTGGAGGG
>JAHUTJ010067229.1:0-17423 GCA_036250325.1 Characodon lateralis
AAATTATCAGGCAGCATGGGATAAATTTTCACTGTTACGCTGATGATACTCAGCTTTACTTATCCATAAATCCTGATGAGCCCAACCAGTTAGATAGACTACAAGCATGTCTTGAAAACATAAACACTTGGAGGACTTTAAATTTTCTACTTCTAAATTCAGACAAGACAGAAGTTGTTGTCTTTGGACCGGAGTCTTTGAAAAAGAAACTGCTTAGTCAATCACTTAACCTGGATGGCATTAAATAAATGGGGCCTATTTTCCCCTGTCACACTCCCCAGAGTTGTCCTCCCAACGTTCCTGTACTCTGGGAGGTCTTTGGATGTCTGCCTCAGATCCTGGGGGCAGGGGCACCGCCAGGGATTTTGGGGGCCATGAAAAGAAATCTTACTGTGCCTCCTTAAAGCCGACGGAAAAATTTTATACTGTTTTACAAAAAACTATGCATTTTAATTATATTTTTGGTTATCATTCCGTACCTGGCTCTAGTGCATGACATACAAAAATTATATAGTATTTCCTATATTGTAATATCATTTGTAATAGCACCATAATAATTATCAAGTGGCCTCTCGTTATTTTGTTTTTCTTAAAGGTGTTTTCGGTGACTTCACCAAAAATAACAAAGAGAAATATGATTTTACTATCAATACTCCACGACTCATTGTCTCCCTCTTGTAGCCCCACATGCAAGTTTACTTTATCTCCAAAGCTGACTCACTGCGATGGACTGGCGACCTGTTCAGGATGTACCCTGCCTACAGTCCATAGACTGCTGGAGATAGGCACCAGCTTCAGACTCACTATGGAAAAAGCTGTAGAAAATGACTTACTGACTGTAGACTCACAGGTTATGGCACTAGATTTGTGGTTAAATAATACATATATGAGGCTATGTGGTTGTTGCATTTCTCTGATTGGATTGAGAGCAGCCACTCAGTCTGCACACACTAGAAATGTTCTTTGTTCCTACTGTAAAGCAGGGGGTTGAGAGTCCCAAACTACTGACCAAACATTACATTTCAGTGATAGCTGATGCCTTTTAAACCATTAAAATTGTTCTGAAATAAACAAAGGTTAAGTTGACGTGACTTTTAGACCGGTGAGAACCAGATAATTTTGTACATCTTGAAATGTAACACTGATTGAAATTGGGTGCACTGATTTTATAACACGACTCTAAAGCTGTTAGACCGAGTCTGATCTTTTATAGAATTCACATGTGACATAGATACAGGAGCCCCCAATATAAATGTGAAAAGACACCACATCACAACGTGCTCTGTATCAAAACACTAACTTAGCACTGGCTGTCCATGCTGTTAAATACAAAAGTGCAAGACGGATTAACAACACAGTTGTAATGCGAGGCAGTTACTGTAGTTATTAGGCTCCTCTCTTGTGGAACCAGCTGCCAGATTTACTTCATCAGTCAGATGCCGTGTCTACTTTTAAGGCTAGGCTTAAAACTTTCCTTTTTGATCAAGCTTGTAGTTAAAGTGGCTCATGTTATCCCAAGCTATCTCTATAGTTATGCTACTATAGCCTTGGGCTCCTGGATGACATACTGACCACTTTTCCTCACTTTGCTACTTTCTCCTACTACTCTGTAATCTTGTCAGTCAGTCAGTCATTTTCTATACCGATTCTTCCATAGTGGGTCGCGGGGAAGCTGGTGCCTATCTCCAGTGGTCTATGGGCGGGAGGCGGGGACTCTCTAATTTTGCATTCTGTTATTTCAGCGTTTACCTTTAATGATTGATTGACTGAAGATTTTATTGCCATTGTTTATAAAAAAACAATAAAATTAAATTGGCATCAGAGGTGAACTTTAAACACTTGAAACTCAATTAAAAGCTGAATTGAAAACAGTTCAAATATTCTTTTCCATTTTGTACTATGTAGATGAAAACAAATTCCACAATTAAAAGGTTTTATGGTCTGTGTTTTTTAAATATTTTGGAATTTTAGAAGAGTTAAGTAGTCTTATTGCCAGAAAAAATAAGCTATGGCACTTTGTCTGTTCTATCCAGATGGATGTAGATCCAACTACACAGAGGACTTTCTTCCTGCACCTCTTCTTGAAAATTGTATTCAAGGATTGAACAGGTACATAGAGGGCTTGGATGGATGAGCTGTTTTCTTTGCCCATTTTCCATATATTGTCTAAAATGTTCTGTTGTGAAGGCTTTAATAAAATTATATACATACCCTGAAAAAGACCACAGAAATCTGTTTTTTTACTTAAGGTGTCAAGAACAACGTTATTGTTAGCAAGGACATTTAATACTTCATAAGAACTCAATTGCAGAAATTCTGTGAATACCTCATAGGTCTCTCCAACTGTAGAATTGTCTGTGTATTTGCCACACCCACTTACATTTACTGACCTGACCAATCACACAATAGATGTCAAACACCATACAAAACGGTTCTGCTCAGAAAATGTCCAGAACAAGCTGCCAAAACCCACAAACTGGGGCTGCGGGAACAGAATGTTTTGTTCTTGCAGCCCTGGTAGAGGCCTTTACTTCTGAACAAGACCTGCTTTGATGACTAACTTTTTGTTGTACATAAAATCCATAAATAAATGAACTAAATGCTGTTGGTTCTATCAGCTTTTTGATTAACTTTTTCCCTTTCAAATACATACTTGATGCAGACTCAATCCCATCAGTGTTTATGCTCAACCTTCCAGAGTTACAGTTGAAAACTGGAACGCTGTAAACAATTTTGCACTCAAGAGATAAAGATAGCATTGTCATGGGGTGACGAATGCGTTCAGATAAGTTAACTCGCACACAGTAGAGACAAACAACTAATGGTTACATCAGCGGTGGTACCAGCCACAGTGGGCGAAAAGAGAGTTGGTTAGTGAAGGAAATGATCGTTGAATGGAGAGTAGTAGACAGCAGGAAGTTCTCACTGATCTTCCAGGAGGAGAGCCAGGAGGGGAATTGGCAGGGATCCGAGTGCTGTTCAGAGAGGTGCAGTGCGTTCTGGGATGTTCTTTGTTGGAGGGCGGATAGGTCTCTTATGGAATGAAACCAGGGAGGGAAGCCTTGTGACTGCCGGTCATGTGAACCGAGATCTGTATCTTTTTTCTTTACTGATGAGTTAGAGGCAGGTGCAGTAGAAGCCTTCAAAGACAGAATCTCCAGGTAATCCTCCAGCAGGTAACTTTGGAACAGAGAGCGAAGAGGAAGATTAAAGAAAGGTAAAAATTCAAGAGAAACATTTGGAGAAGTTTCTCCGTGGCTAGAGGTACCACTAAGGTTGACACTCGGGTGATGAATGTCTGACAGCTTCTGCTAAGCCTAAATGGCCAGCTTGATTAGCAGCAGGTGTTAAACACTTTAGCAGCCCTGCTCCTCCCACCAGGAAGACCTGTCGCTCCATAGGAGAGAGACACCACACAGACACAGCACACCCAGATCCCTGACACAAACATCTTAATTTCATTATTGTTGTTTTGGATATTAATAAAAAATTCAGTGAGTTTTGAACTATCTGAAAATTTGCCATCGTGATTAACACCAGAATGTTTTTTGTCTTATAGGAGGAGCTTCCAGTATAAAGCCTGGAATAGCAGCTCCCTCACAAGGGATTGTGCAGTTGGAGCACAATAAAAAACAGCACCAGTTGAACCGTAAAGTCTGTGAGTACTCCTTTCAAGGCTTGGTCAAATCCTACTTGTATGATTTTTCCTTTAATTGGCACTAAACACTAAAATGTGATGACATTTTAAGCTTTTTGGAGACTTCTTAAAACACTTAATATATATTGATTTTCAAACAAATAAAATTTTCACAATTGTAGTATGTGTAATCATATATGACCTTAAAGACTCACAAAAAACCCTAGGTATCCTATTCATATTGTAGCACAAGCAAGACTGATCAACAACAATGGCTCCAAACTAGGCAACATATTCACATATTGAATAAATAGGTTCCATACTTTATGAAATTTGACAGTAGATCTATTTATGGTGTATCTGATTTTTTCCAGTTTTAGATTCTGCATCATATCTCTTATCCAATGACTATAAGTTAGGGGTTTTGTGTCTTTCCATTTAAAAAGAATAACCCGCCTAGACAGCAGAGAGGTGAAGGCAAAGACATGGTTGGAGGATTATTCACATTATCTGGGCATGGTGTAATGCCAAAGATGGCTATAGGGGAGAGCTGGATATTATAAATAAATACCTGGGATAATGGTTTAAAGACAAATTTCCAGAACTTTGCGAGCTTTGAGCAAGACCATAAAATATGATACGTAGTTGCTGGGGCCTGGTTGCATGTGTCGCACATGGGGTTAATGTTTTGAAATATTCTGACAAGTTTAACCTTTGAATAATGTAGATGGTGTATGATTATAAACTGTATTAGCGCATGAAGTTAGCAGATGGATGACATATGTCCTTTATTGGGGGCTTTGTCCTATTCTTCATCAGAGAATGGAATCCCCATATCATTTGTCCATTCTTCCCCTATTTGATTAACAGAGGGATTGACTTTTTCCGTTATCTGTGTATACAGTATATCATTGTGTGATAGCAAATTTTAAAAATGCTTTTGTCCTTCTGAGGTGACAATCTATCTGACCTGACAATGGGCTCCACCTTCCTTCGTGCTCCCTCCTGCTGGTCATCCCCACTGCATTTACAAGCTAAAGGGGGAATGTTTATCACAGAGGAGCCTAGATGTCTAGGAGGGGATTAATTCAATTTCTCACCTCTGCTCTTCCTAGAGGAGGGACGCATTGGGATTTTACAAATGTTGATATAAGGAGCTGTTTTCCCTTTATCTGGTCAGAACAGATTCGGCTCAGCTCAGTAGTACGCCTGATGCTGGAAATCTGTCTCCTTTATGAGGCTAAATTAATAAAGCTGATGATCTTTGGTAAATATAATTTTTTTCTCAACAATTCACACTCTTCCTTTCTTTATTTAATAGATTAACCTTTAACACAAAGTCTAAACAGGATGATGGAGGGATGTCTGGAAAACTGACAAATTTCTTACAGACAAAGTCTCTAATTTGTCGATAACAAAAAAGGTGTATTTGATAGTCAGTATTTTATAGATACTTGTTCAAAGTTGGCCGGAAGTGGGAAATGGTGGCCTAGTGGTTAGAGAGCAGGGCATTCGCGTCCTGGAGAGGCCACAAGTAGCCTGGTTTGAATCCCACAGCCAGCCACTTTGGGTTCCTGAGCAAGACCCTTAGCCCCTAAATGCTATCCAGGCGCTGCACGATGGCAGCCCACTGCTCCCTAAGGGATGGGTTAAATGCAGAGGATAATTGTGTGAATAATTGTGTGATAATTGTGTGAATGCTCACAGGGTCACACCTCCCAGACAGGCTTGCATGATTGTTCAGCAAGGCCTGCTGATTCATACGGTGCATGAATCAAATCGATAGCCCCTACGGTTTCCGAGTTATGGGGCAGTTCGGGAGCATGCGCCTCCATGTTATAAAGCTAGGCCAGGGGCAAACACAGACTGTCGTGCTGCGTGAGTGAGAAACGGCATGTGTCAAGTTACACTGACACTCTTTGCTGATTGGCTGATTCATTCCTCACTGTTCTATTTATAGCTCTGTGTATCTCCTACTGTATATGTCTGGATGTGATTCTCTCTTTGTTTCTGCATCTATTCTCTCCCTGTCTCCCACTCAGACACACACACACAAGAGACACCCCCCCCCCCCCCACACACACACACACACATCCATAGATTAAGTACATTATTCAGAACCAAGTAGAAACTCCATCAGAACCTGCTCCAAATTCCATCAGAAGCAGGAAGAAAGGTCCATCACAGCCAGGTACAGACGTCTGCCAGAACCAGGTCCAATATCCATCAAAACCTGGAACAAATCTCCATCAAAACCAGACCCAAACTCCATTAGAACCAGGAACAAATCTACATCAGAACATTGTATAAATCCTTATTAGAACCATATACAAAAATCCATCAGAACGATGTCCAAACACTGTCAGAACTAGGTGAAAACTCTATCAGAACCAGGAAAAACATCCATTAGAACCAGAAATAAATATCTCTTTTAGAACCTGGTACAAATCTTCATCAGAACCATGTACAAACTTCCATCTGAACCAGGTCTAAAGTATATCAGAACCAGGTCAAAACTATCAGAACCAGGAAGAAAACTCCACCACAACCAGGTCCAAATGTCCTTCAGGATCAGTAGGACCCTTCAATCTGAATTTTAGGCAATTTCTTGTTAGGCCCGAGCAGGAAGCCTGCAAGGGCGTATTGTAATCGAGTGTTTTTTTATTCTTTCTTTCTTATTCCGTTGCCTCTGTGCGGGGCAATTTGGGGACTTTGCCAAGCCCCAAAATGCACACAAACACAATTTTACCCAAAATTGTCCCCCGTGTGAAATTTTTGTTCTTTAATGTCATCGTCAGTGGGCGTGGCCAAACCTCATAGCCACGCCCCCAAACGTGAAATAGGCCAAACTGTAAGTCGTAGAGATCTGAAATTTGGCACAATGCTAGAGCTCCTCAAACCAAGGAAAAGTCTCTTTGGGGTATGCCCTAAAACGCACACGAAGTCGGCCATTTTGAGTCAAAGGCCAATTTTTGGCCGTTTTTCAATTTTACTCACCTCGAACTTTAATGAACTCCTTCTAGGGATTTTGAGCTATCAGCTTCATATTTGGTCATTATCAGTGGCGATTGCTCTAAGACTGCAAGAGAAGCTCAGCTTCCCCTAAAAAGTCAAAAAAATAAGTGATCAATCATATACTGTTGTGTGTACATGTCATTGACTAAATATGTGCTTCATCGCGCTCAACCTTTGTTCAGAATCAGCTTCTTATCACCGGTAATGATGCGGCTTTCCTCTCACTCATTCCCGCAGCTTCACAGCGCTTTAAACGGTGAGTTCAATAGCGAAGCAAAAATGCTGGCCTTGTCCCGCCCATTGTAAGCTCAGCGTCTCTGAGGGTCTATGGGGCAGCCTCGGCTGCAGCGAAATGAGACGAGTCATTGGATAAATGCTGGGCTTTTTCCCACCCATCGGACACTCAGTGACTCTGGGGGTCTATGGGGCAGCCTCGGCTGCAGCGAAATGAGACGAGTCATTGGATAAATGCTGGGCTTTGTCCCGCCCATCGGACACTCAACGTCTCTAGGGGTCTATGGGGCAGCCTCGGCTGCAGCGAAATGAGACGAGTCATTGGATAAATGCTGGGCTTTGTCCCGCCCATCGGACACTCAGCATCTCTGGGGGTCTATGGGGCAGTGGGCTGGCCTCAGCTGGCCCGGACGCTCAGCTTCTGCATGATGATTGTATGATCTGTCTGAGGCTGAATCCCTTTTTGATTGACAGCAAAATGAGCGAATCAGTGATCTTGAAATTGAGCTTCCCCTCCTTGAAAGACCAGCATCCGCCACTGGTCAATATGCAGTTAAGGCATGGGGGATTAAAAGTTTGTGAGTTTTCGGCCATGTTTAGGGGTCGTGGCATGAAAATGGCGTTCGCGCCCAAAGTGAAAAAATGTAATAACTTTCCCAAAGAAACGCCAATCACACCAAAGTTGGCATGAAGGTGAACCTTCGGGTTCCCGACGATCCTATGGGATCATATGCTGACATCATCTAAGCCCCGCCCCCTCAGACCAGGAAGTCACTTTTTTTTTACTGGGAAAGGTCGCTATCTGCCTGTCTACACTCAATTTGCTTCAAACTGTGTCAGGTGACTGATAACTAGTGGGTCTAACTTCTTTTGAAGCACAGTGACTTTTTATAAAAGGGCATGGCCGTGGTGGCCATACGTTTGGCTCTGATTTCCACATACATCATCTGATCTGCACCAAATTCAATAGGATTGATCCTAGTCCAGTCCCCAACAGAGATCCAATGACATATTTGGTGGGGGTGGCCTAATTCGTCCACAGCGCCCCCTAGAATATTTTAAAAAATCAGCCCCAAGCCATGCTTTGACTGAGGATTCTGAAATTTGGTAGACATATGTAACCTCTTTTGTAGGTCTCAGGACCTACAAAAAAGTCTCTTGGAGTGCTGATCGAAACCCCATAGGAAGTCAGCCATTTTGGATTGAAGTTTGCTTTTTGACCACAGTTATGCAGTTTCCAGCCCGCATATTTGAGCGAACTCCTCCTACAGCTTTTGACTTAGAGACTTGAAAATCACTCAGTATATTCTTGAGGCATTGGGGATCAAAATTTATCAAAAGCTTTTTGCTGCAAGAAAGCGTGTGGGTGTGGCCAAGCCTCAAAATATGACTTCTCGCCATAAAAGACGAAATTGATATAGCCCCTACAAGGAAAGTCACAGAGACCTGAAACGTTCTAAGTGTTTGATCTGCCTCTAGGCCTGAACAATATCCACTAATCAGATGCTGACATAATCGAAGCACCGTCCCCTGACAACAGGAAGTGCCATATTTTACTTTATATGTCCTTCACCCAATCAATGTGAAACGGTCCCAAGTGACAATTAAATGAAGGTCTAAGACAGTCTCCAGTACTGGCTGGTTTGGCCGGAGGGTGTGGCTGTGGCGGCATGGCAAATTCTGATGTCACGCCACGGCCATACGTTTGGCTCTAAATTACACATGCATGGCCTGATTCACTCCAAAATAAATATAGTTGATCTTTGTCAACCCCCAAACAGCTCTATTTGATTACATTGGAATTCCAATGTAGTATACATCATGATGGATCGATCAATGCTGAACATGCTGGCACAGTCAATTAATGACATCACTGCAGCCCCACCCACTTATAAAAAAGTGAGTTCAGCTTACATCTGGAAGATCCGATTTCCAAACTGATTATGGTTGAGCGACTGTGGCTCAGTAGGAAGAGTAGTCGTCAGAAGGTTGTGGGTTCGATTCCAGCTTCCTCCTGCCATATGTCGATGTGCCCCTGGGCAAGGCACTTAACCTCAAGTTGCCTACCGATCATATGAATGTGTGAGCGTTAGTGAGTGTCATTGGGTGAATGTGGCTCTAGTGTAAAGCGGTTTGAGTGCTCTGTGTGACTGGAAAAGTGCTATATAAGTTCAGTCCATTTACCATTTGTCAATCCCCAAACAGCTCTATTTGATTACATTAGAATTTGGATCAACGGCGCCCTATAGGAAATTTCAAGTGCTCTATCTCCCTCATACATCATTGGATCCACTTCAAATGTTGTATACATCACCGTGGATCAATGCTGGACATATTGCCACAGTCAATTGATGACATCATTTTAGCCCCGCCCACTAATAAACAAGTGAGGGCAGCTTTCATCGGGATGGTCGGATTTCCCCCAAATTTTGAATGCTACTAACCAGACCACAACTCTGCATGAACATCATATGACATGTCACGCACAGTGCCACCTAGTGGCGACGTGTGGAATCGAATGGTAGCTTCGTCTGTCGTTTAGGCTGCGATGCCAGGCTCCCGCGGTCGCTGCACAGACCAAGTTGCACTGAGCTGCGGGGGCCTTCAATGCTGCTTGCAGCTTTAATTTGTTTTGGGTTTTGATTCATAGTTGTGTTCGGACAACTAATGAATGTTTTGGAGTGCACCAAGTTTTGTTTTTCATTTGTTTTTTCTCTAATGTCGGTATTCCCTATGTGTGTTTAGATGCTTGCAAGTTGGAACAATTTTCTGGGTTTTAGTTTCAGAGGGTGAAAACCTTCTTATGAATTTTCTTGAGGTGAAATTTGATCTAAATTCTCTTTGTGTTTCTCTTAGTGTTTAACCCTACGTTTAACCCTATTTTTCTCTTAGACATAGCTACTGACGGAGCTTTTACTGTTACTGTAAATGCTCTCTCTCATACTCTAAACTTGAAAACTGGCTCAGAGTTTATCTGTTTTTTCTTCCTAGATGAAACCACTAAATTAGCTACATCCATTAACATTTACTTTTCCTTCCCATAGAAAGAACTCCTGGATCAGTGCTTCTGTGTTCTGCTTCTGTGTTCTTTTTCCTAATCTGCTCTGTTCTCTCAAACCCCCAGTGGGTCGTGGCAGATGGCCGCTCACACTGAGCCTGGTTCTACTGGATGTTTCTTCCTGTTAAAAGGGAGTTTTCCTCTCCTCTGTCGCTACATGCATGCTCAGTATGAGGGATTGCTGCAAAATCAACGCCAGTGACTGTCTCTGTCTCTACATGCTTATCCAGGAGGAGTGAATGCTGTGAGTCACTGACTCGGTGCAATCTGCTGGGTTTCCTTAGATAGAAAAACTTTTTATCCAATTTGAATAAATAACTGAATCTGACTGCACTGTTCAATGGTTAGGATTAATTGGAATGTATGTAACTGACTTGAAATCTATATAATTCGATTGAATTGACTTAGCCCATTTTAAACCTTTCACACAATGCAACAGGAAACAACGCTCTCCAATTATTTTTACCTCTGCCTTCCTCCCTCACTGTTGGATGGAGTAAGGGGGAGTCAGGTTTAGCCTAAACCGGCTCAGTTATGGTTGAGGTGCAAACACACCCTCCATTTCTGCTACCTGTGTGACCCCTTCTCTTTTCCAATGGTTATAATCAGTCTGACAGAGAGAGGTACCCCCAATCCTTGTGGTTTTTAGTATAACAATGGCCAGCAGTGGGTTCTACATGGACACACTTTATCAGTTTATTAATTTACTTAGTACCCCTACACATAACCCATTCTAAAATGGCCAAACTCTAACTCTCAGCAGTTTAATCTAACCTCCCCAACAACCCCGCACCATTCCAAACCCTTTGTGAAGTGCTTTGAGACGACATGTGTTATGAATTGGCGCTATATAAACAAAACTGAATTGAATTCAAAATAGCTTATAATTGATAAAACTACGAAAGCTTTCAGCACCTATAGTACCCAGTCACTGCGGAATTATTATAAGGCATTGTCCAATCCAGCTTTTAAATGACCACCTTCGATAAATGATCAAAGTTTTATAGTCCTATGTATTTTTACTGCCAGTTCACATAAGAAAGACCACATATAATAAAAGTATGTCTAAGCTAAATAAACTGAAATATAACATGTTACGGAATTTTGTAGGTGTGGAACAAGTATATTATAGAAGCAATATAAGGCATTTTTAATCAACATTGCTTAACCTTTAGATCAAAAATAGCAAAATAAATTTCAAAATCCTTTCTATGAATATTGCAAAGCATTTGAAGCATGAGAAACTTCATAATGATATGAATAATAAGACTGATGAGAATAATGTAAAAAAAACAAAATACACAATTCTTATTCTGATTTTTGAAAACAAAGTAACAATATGCCACAGAGAAAGTTTACAGCCTAGCTTACCATGACATTTAATGGCTTTATGTAAATGATTTCCTGGTTATGGATGTACTGTATAGCCATGGATAAATCCAGTAATATGAAACTGGCGTCATCCCCTTCAAGCTGACAAGACAATATATATTAAAACACTGCGAACCAAGTCTGAAAATCTCCCAAATATGTCTAGCACAACAAATTTGTGAAATGTACAAACGTTACGACCACTTAATTTTATTAAATATTGTAAAACTTTAATCATGAAACTCCAGGGAAATTTATAAAAATTAACCAAGTAAAAATGTTAACAGATTATCTCTCATAAAACATAAAACTCAGTCAATTACATCTACATTAATAATCAGATATTTACATACACTATTAAGAAGAAAACAACATTTTGTTGTCTGTTCAACAATAAAACCAGACCAAATAATTCCTATTTTAGGTCAGTTAGAATTAGAAAAAAATTTCAGAATTGATAAATGCCATGGTAATGAGAGAATTTGCATTTTACATAGACTTAATATTATCATGCCTTTAAAGAATATGAAACAAAATTTTACTTAAGTGTAGCCAGACCTGCAGATGCGTTTTAAGTTAACCTTTTTAGGAAACATCTTAAAACACTGATTCCTTGCATGACCTTAGGAAAAATTCAGAGGAAATCAGCCAACATGTCTTTAAGATAATTGCAGACATCATAAATCAGAGTCATCAGTCAGTCAGTTTCTACTGCTTTTTCCATAGTGGGTCACGAGGCAGCTGGTGCCTATCTCCAGCAGTCTATGAGCAGTAGGGTACACCATGGACAGGTTGCCTGTGCATCGCAGGGCAACACAGATACACACAGGATAAACAACCACGCTCTCTCAATTTAGAGAGACCAGTTAACCTAACAGTCATATTTTCGGACTGTGGGAGGAAGCTGGAGTACCCGGTGAGAACCCATGCATGCACAGAGAGAACATGCAAAATCCATGCAGAAAGCTGACAAGTCGAACCCAGAACCTTCTTGCTGCAACGCAACAGTGCAACTAACTCATTATGCACAGTGAAACAAGTCCTGTACCACCTTGGGCTGAAAGGCTACTCATTGAGGAAGAACCGCTCATTTCAAAACCAACAAAAAAAAAGACACGATTTTCAAATGCATTCTGGGAGAAAAAAACATGTCCTGTGGTCTGGTAAAACTAAAACTCAAGTATTTGGCCTAATAGACCAGTTTTACATTTGGAGGATACATGGTAAGACTTGCAAGCTGTTGAACGCCATTCCAACTGTGAAGTACGTGTATGGCAGCATCATGCTGTAAATGGTGTTTTGGAGCAGAAGCGACTGGTGCACTTCACAAAATAGATGGGTAGGAAAGAAAATTACATGAAAATATGTAAGCAACATCTAAGGAAATCATCCAGGAAGTTAAGGTTTGGGGACAAATTCATATTTCAAATGAACCCTGTCCATAAGCATACCACCAAATTGATTACAAAGTGCCTGTAGCAAATCAAAGTCTAAAGTGTGGTGACCATCACAAATCCATGACTATAGTTCCATAGAGAATTTGAATGACAATAAGGTGCGTGTGAACAAGACAGTCAAAAATGTGGCTCAGTTACACCGGTTGTAATGAGGAATGGGCCAAAATTCCTGCAAACTATTGGGAAAAGCATTTGGAAAGATGCCCAAAATGTTTGACCAAAGTCATCCAGTTTAAAAATTAATTCCATAAAACACTTGGGAAAGGGAGAAGCTTTTGAATCCATACAAAGTTAAATATATTTTGAAAAACTGAATATCTGTTGAGGCTTGGGAGTTTGGGGTTCCTTCCCCTGTTTAACCACCAGATGTCGCCGCGTAGCTGGAGGAGTAGACCCGGTGACAAGTGTTTCAGATCTGCTGCTGATGGTGCCTGCCTGACGAGGAATATTTAGGAGCCCGCCGCCAGTCCTTCGTTGCCTGAGTTTTGTGCCAACGTGGTAAACGTCTAGCCTCAAGTTATCTTGTATATCGCTTAGGCTAAGAAAATCTTACCCTTGTGTTTTTGCTATTTGCTTCACTGCTTCTACCTGTGAGGTGTGGGGAGATCAAAGGCTACCCCGGAAACATAAAACCTACAAGACAGACAATTCAGTCCTCTGGTTATCCAAAACCTGCCTGGCGGTTGGGCTCCCGATCACAGCAACCCTGTGGTGGTCAGTAAGACTGTCAACCTTTGGAAGAAACACAATCTGCCCTATTACTGGACCTCTCCCGGGCTCCTGCTCCCGAGGCCCAAGTAAGCAGGTTGATACTTATTGAGACAATTCTCTACCTGACTCTGAATTAACCAGCCTGCGCTCTTCTTCCAGAAGTTACCGAGAAGCTAGGGGAACCCGCCAGTGAGACCTGAACGATGTTCTCTGTGCACCCCTGAACGCAGCCAGATAAATAAACCTGTTATACTGTTTTCCTGTCTCCTTAGTGTGGTTTGCATGTCGGTCAAACAACTATCTAAGGATATGACAATATCTTACAGTTCTCTTACATTTAGCAAATAAAAATAATTTCTAAATTACCTAAAACAGAAGTCAAAAAAGGCCATCTGTCTTATGTATTGTATGCAAACATGGTTTCAAGGGTATATTAACACAAATGCCTGCAATAAAGTGTTTGTTTGAATATGAAGTTAATAAAATGCATAACACCTACATAATTTTATTAAACGTAAAATAAATTAGCTGTCTGTGTAAGGCACTTGCTCCAGGGTTGCTCCATGAACGTATTTAGCTGCCAACAAAAAGCAGGACTCACTGCCATAAGTCTAACAATGTTGGGATGAGACAGCCTCCTAATACAATGGATAAAAACACAAATCAGTCACATTATGTTAAAGCTTTAGGAAATGCAAAGTCCTATCCACAATCAAATAAAAACTGAAATGTCAAGGTTATTACAGTGAAACGTTTATCTCATGATGAATATCCATTCCTTGTTGGCCACACAAAATCCTTTTAACAGCTGCTGGAGTACCATGAAAAGAACCTCTATACACCTTGCCAAATGTCCCTTCTCCCAGTAGATTGTCCTCGCTGTATGTAATCAAAGCCTTGTCCACATATGGAACGAGTGGAAGATACACCTGGCGAAAAAAGACCCTGCAAAACACAACATACATTATCAGCTGCTGCTGTTCGTTTTTCTAACTGTTCGATCATTTGTATCCTATCCATATTAACTCTTAAGTATCCAATACTAAAGAATGACAATCTTTATACTATTTTGCATTTCTTAAAGATTTTGTGTAATTGTAAACCTAAAACTAAAACATTGCTTTTTTTTTGGCATTAATAGGGGCCTTTATTTTAAATTTTTTCGACCGTCATTAGGTAGACAGGAAAGAGGGTAAAGAGAGGGGAGACATTCAGCAAAGATTGCTGGGTCCAGGACTTGGACTGGGGACAGTCCCATCGTGCTTAACCCCTATACCACCAGCGCCACACCAAACTGAAAAATTTCTTACGTGATGGTAATTTTGGAGTTATGCTGGAAGACTCTATCAAACCTATCAAAAAGCACACTACTTCCAGCATCTTTAGATAGTTCTTTAGCCTTTTCCATAGCTTTTTTTGCCTCTACAGATGCATGTGGTAACATACTTTGGCTCACAGCTCCACCTAGACCTATAGATGACCGTACATTTTCCTTCATCTTTGGGTTGCCCAGTCTTTTTTGTGTTACTCTCCCTGTTTCAAATTTAGCTGACCTGGATTTCTCTTGATGGACATCCTATGAACAAATTCAGCCAAAATATACTTACTCCAGACTACACTATGGGAAAAAAAATTACATTTATGACATTGATAAGGCATAAATTCGTCAGTTGTAGTTCAAGCCATGGTTTTTACCTGGTCAGCAACCCTTGGTGAGTTTCTGGAAGTTCAGCTGCAAAATAAGATGCATATCGCATACTTTACCTGTGCAACGAAGCAAGCGCAGTAAAAAGGTTGGCAATGGTTTAAAATTTAATGGCAATAAAAAATGCTATTTTATTAATTTACTTAGATGTCCAGGTATTCACTTAAATTGCTACTTTCAACACCACCAACGTCAGTTCCAGAATCTTCATCTGTAAAATCAGACATTACACCAAATATTATCATTGCATTTTTTATATACACAGTATACGGACTGGGCTGGACACTATATCACCTAGAACATAAACAATATTCTATTTTGGTCTTGGCAGACACACACCAGATTTAATGAAACAGTATTTAAACATATACATTACTTCATCAGACAAATTAATTATGGGGGATCAGTTTACTACCAGAACATTTGGTTTCTTTTAGATATACTTTTATTTTATGCTGCTCTCACACCAGTGATGTGTTAACATTATAAACATGCTAGGTTCTGCTGTCAGGTCTGGGTGGCAGACGCTACTGGTGTTGGATTGTTTCAGTGGAAGTGGGTCATCATTGAAGCCCAGACTGAAGATACAGGAGTTTACTTCTGTCAGCAGAAACATTACTATGGACAGCTGTTTCATTCAAAGTTAAATTAATAAATAAATACTGTTATTAATTTTTTAAATAAGTATTCCATCAAATAAATAAATGTCCCCATTAAATAAAACCAAAATATATATATATTTTAGCTTATTTTGTTATTTATTCACTCTGCGTTTTATTTATGTATTTATTTGTTTATTTACTCCAAGATTTATTTATTTGTTTACTTCAAGATTTATTTATGTATTTCATAATAATGTTCTATTTTGTGACACTTGTTTTGTAAAGCTACTTTACATATTTCAAGGACTTTTTTTTAACTCGTTTTTATTTCAGGCTGTTTTTATTTCATGTTCTTATATTCAAATGAGGGGTGGAGTTTTCTTTGTGGGGCAGGTCCTGTCAGAGCGCAGCCACCCAAGAGACAGCGGATTTCAGCAATAAAAAATGCAATTTTATTAATTTACTTGTCCAGGTACTCACTTAAACTGCTCATTTCAACACCACCAATGTCAGTTCCAGGATCTTCATCTGTAAATTAAGACATTACACCAAATATTCTTAAATTGCATTTTCTATATACACAGTATACTAACTGGGCTGGACACTATATCACCTAGAACATAAACAATATTCTATTTGGTCTTGGCAGACACACACCAGAGCTGGAGTTTTGATCATCCAAACACATGACCTCTGCACTAAAATTAAAATTGTCAAATACAAAATCAATTCAGGTGTACAAAATAGACAGCAATATTAATCACTCTATTTCCAATTAACCAGTTGCCTTTTCCCAATGTATAGTGTTCTTTTCCATGAATGTGTCATATCAGAAACTCTTCAGTATTCTTTGTGGAAATCTTCCTTACTCCACCTGGTCCCATCACAATGGCAAATGGTGAACTCACTCTCTTTAGTTTGCACTGGCCAGAAATGCTCTTTGCCTATGTTAACTAATTCAACATAGGTTTCATGGCCTTGGAGAAAGATTCGAGGAGGTTAATCCAGAATCAATTTCTGATACTGTCCAGACCTTTTATGACTTTTTGGGTTCCACTCCATGGGAGCAATTCTTGTCTAGCATAAAAGAAATAAGCAAAAAATTAAGAATGAATGTTCTTTAGAAAATACATTTTTTGAACCACTGATTTTCATATAATAAGCTTGACATTTTAATTGACCTTCAACAATGATTTGCTATGGCCCTTTATTAGGTACACCTTGCTAGTACCGGGTTGGACCCCCTTTTGCCTTCAGAACTGCCTTAATCCTTCGTGGCATAGATTCAACAAGGTACTGGAAACATTCCTCAGAGAGTTTGGTCCATATTGACATGATAGCATCACACAGATGCTGCAGATTTGTCGGCTGCACATCCATGATGTGAATCTCCCGTTCCACCACATCCCAAAGGTGCTCTATTGGACTGAGATCTGGTGACTGTGGAGGCCATTTGAGTCCAGTGAACTCATTGTCATGTTAAAGAAACCAGTCTGAGATGATTCATGCTTTATGACATGGCGCTTTATCCTGCTGGAAGTAACCATCAGAAGATGGGTACACTGTGGTCATAAAGGGATGGACATGGTCAGCAACAATACTCAGGTAGGCTGTGGCGTTGACACGATGCTCA
>JAHUTJ010067230.1:0-17417 GCA_036250325.1 Characodon lateralis
ACACAGACACACACACACACACACACACCCTAAATGCCTGAACTGTCTGTTGAACTGTGTGTGTGAACCAGCATGTATAAATAAAGAGAGAGGGTGCCAACACTTTGTAGATTTGCAGTGCAAAGTGTGAGCTACCTCTTGCGCAAGAAGAACAGAGACCCTGTGTCATTACTTCTTTCCTCTGAGTTTGACTAATTAATACCTAACAATGACCGAATTGTTGTCTGAGTGGCAAGAAGAAGCCCAACAGATTTACTTTCATAAGTGGAGCTTTACGGCTGATGCTATAACACTCTGCTTGATATTTATAAAAGGAGCTTTATTACAAACTGCTTTGGGATTATTTCAATTGCAATGGCCACAGAGACAGAAAGGAAAAGGAAAAAGGGAGAGAAAGAAAAAATAATAGAGGAGATAAAGAAGGGGGAAGAGAATACAAGATAACACCCTAGAACACTGCTTCTATGCCTACAGAAACATATACAGTACTGTGCAAAAGTTTTAGGCAGGTAAACAAAGAATGCTTTCAGAAATATAAATGATGGTTGTTTATTTTTTTATCAATTTACAAAATGCAAAGTGAGCAAGCCCACACATACAGCCAAAGTCATTAAGAACTATCTTCAGCGTAAAGAAGAACAAGAATTACTGGAAGTGATGGTATGGCCCCCAACGAGCCCTGATCTCAACATCATCAAGTGTGTCTGGGATTACTTGAAGAGACAGAAGGATGTGAGAAAGCCTACATCCACAGAAGATCTGTGGTTAGTTCTCCCAAGATGTTTGGAACAACCTACCAGCCAAGTTCCTTCAAAAGCTGTGTGCGAGTGTACCTAGAAGAATTAATGCTGCTTTGAAGGCAAAGGGTGGTCACACCAAATATTGATTTGGTTTAGATTTTTCTATTGTTCATTCACTGCAATAAGTTAATTGATGAAAAAATATTATTATTACTTCCATTTTTGAAAGAGGATATCTGAGCCCCAGACATCCAAACCCCCCAGAGCATGGGAACCCCAGGAGGACCAGGAGCAGAGGAAGTGCCTCAGGGGAACCACCCAGGAGCCACAGTGCAGAAGCCCCAGGGAGCTGCAGCGACGAGTCCACAGGCCCCGCCGGCAGCCATCTATGCTGGAGCAGATCCAGCCATGAACCCAGAGACCCGAGACCCCGGGGCACATCACTCCCTTATCAGAGGCCTGACAGAGCCAGGGGGCCAGGCTCCACCAAGCAGCCACCAGCAGTGTGCCTTCACACTCCAAAACAACCCAGCCCCAGACACCGAGAACCACCAAGAATCACTAATACACCAGCGCGAGGAAATAGGCCCCAAATTTGATGGGGGGCCTAAACCTATCCAGGAGAGGGAGCAGCACAAGACCTAACCTGACAAAAAAACACGCACACACAGTCAGAATCACACATTCCCACCCTCATGCATACATATAAAAACACTCACACCCACGCACCCAACATAAAGACAAAACATAATGGACATTGTACACTCACTCACAGTGCCCATACACAGCGGAACCCCTGACCCCACACCAAGACAGGACAAACTCACCAGGCAAGAGGTCCCTGGCTGGCAGCATGCACCCCGGGCCAGCGGCCCCCACCATGTCCCCGCAACTGAGCATCATGCTCACAGCGGAACCCCTGACCCCACACCAAGACGGGACAAACTCACCAGGCAAGAGATCCCTGGCTGGCAGCACGCATCCACCATGCCCCCGCAACCACACAAACACACCACATCACTGCAACTGCAACAACAACCCATCACTGCAACTGCAACAACAGCCCATCACTGCTCAGCCAATGCCGGTGACCCCACATTCAAAAAGAGAACACAACCTCCCCACTCCACACGCTGAAACTCCTTCACACCATGCTCCAGCCTTCCATCCTGATCCCCCTCCTCAGACACTACAGCCAAGAACCACAGTCCATTACAGGCTTAACCTGAGATACATGGAAGGTAGGGTGTACTCGTAAAGAGGAAGGCAACCTGAGGCGAATGGCAGAGGGACCAACTAAGGATTCAATAACGTAGGGCCCAATAACTCTAGGTGACAACTTCTTTGACATGGACTTGAGAGGGATGTCCCAGGAGGATAACCAAACCCTTTGTCCCGACTGATAAACAGGAGCTGGCCGTCTCTTGCGGTCAGCGATACGTTTGTTCTGGGCCACAGTCCGATTGAGCACCTGAACTGTTTGTCTCCACATCAGTTCACATCGGCAAACATGATGGCGAACAGAGGGTACAGCCACGTTGACCTCGTCAGCCGCGGACAGAAGTGACTGGTACCCTAATGAGGCTTCAAAAGGGGAAACTCCTGTAGCAGACGAGACCTGTGAGTTGATAGCATACTTAACCCAAGGGAGATGCTTGGCCCAGTCTAACGGGGCAGAGGAGGTCACACACCTAAGTGTGGACTCGAGCTGCTGGTTGAGTCTCTCTACTTGTCCATTAGATTGGGGATGGTGACCAAAAGTCAGTGATACCTTGGCTTACCCCTGGATGTCAGAGAACCTAGCCGTGTGGAACCACTGAATAACCCTAGAACGGCTGGTTAGAGGGTGAACAGCACCCTCTAACCAGTGTCTCCACTCCTCTAAGGCTAGCTTAATAGCAAGGAGTTCCTTGTCACCCACATCATAATTCTGCTCGGCTTGGCTCAGCCGATGCGAAAAATAACCACAAGGGTGCAGTTTATCGTCGTCAGAGAAACGTTGTGAGAGTACTGCTCACACCCTAGTGTCGGAGGCGTCGACTTCCAAAATGAACTGTCTGGAGGGATCTGGATGTTTTAAGATGGGTGCCTGGGCGAACTTCTCCTGACGAACACGGAAGACTTGATCCAAAGCGGAGTTCCAAGGGAAGTGCACTTTAGTGGAAATTAGTGCAGTTAAAGGTACTGCCGTCTGGCTTTAGTTCTGGATGAAGCGGCAGTAGAAATTGGCAAAGCCAAGAAACCTCTGTAATTGTTTCCGTGAGTCCGGAACAGGCCACTCCAGCACGGCCTTAACCTTCTCTGAGTCTGCACGGAGCTGTCCACCCTCTAGAATAAAACCTAAGAAGGTTACAGAGGTCTGGTGAAATTCACATTTCTCCGCTTTCACGTACAGTTTGTTCTCTAAAAGTCTTTGTAACACCAGATGAACATGATGCTGGTGAGTCTTCAGGTCCTTAGAATAAATCAAAATATTGTCTAGGTAGACAAAAGCAAAAATTTTCAAAAAATCCCTGAGGACGTCATTAACAAGTGCTTGGAAGACAGCAGGGGCATTGCAGAGGCCGAAGGGCATGACTAAGTGTTAACAATGTCCGAGTAGGGTCTTAAAAACTGTCTTCCACTCATCCCCCTGGTGGATCCTAACTAGGTGGTAGGCATTCCTAAGGTCAAGGTTAGTGAAAACTGTGGCTTCGCGGACAGGTTCAAAAGCTGAAGAAAGTAAAGGAAAAGGATATTTGTTCTTAACCGTAATGTTATCAAGCCCCCTATAATCAATAAAGGGTCTTAAAGAACCATCCTTCTTGTTGACGAAAAGAAACCTGCGCTTAGGGGTGATGAAGAAAGGCGGATAAGGCCGGTAGCCAGGGACTCATTAATACATTTTTCTATAGTCTGTTGCTCGTGTGTAGAAATGGCATACAACCTGCTGGTGGGCAGAGAAACTCCTGGATGTAAGTCAATGGCGCAATCATAGGGTCGGTGTGGAGGTAACGAAAGCACCTCAGCTTTGTTGAACACTTGTTTAAGATCATGGTATATCAAAAGTACCCGGGTAAGATCCGGAAAATCACTCTCCTCAACAACTGAGTCAGGGTGAACGGGAGCGACTGCAGACTGAAGGCAGGTAGTGTGGCAACTGGTGGGCCAGGACTCAACTCTGCCCTTAACCCAACCAAGATGAGAATTGTGTTTACTAAGCCAAGGGAAACCCAGCACCATAGTGTGCATAGCTACAGGAAAAATGTAGAAGGAAATGAATTCTCGATGATTGCCAGGTAACAAGAGGGCTATAGGTTTAGTTTGGTGAGTAATACGAGACAATTCCTGACTGTTGAGGGCTGTCACAAGATGTGGTGCTGTTAAAGCCACAGTCTCGATCCCAGCTGCTTTAACTAGATCCAAGTCTATAAGATTCTGTTCACTTCCTGAATCAACCAGTGCAGAGAGATTGTGGACCTGTTGGTTAAGTAGTAACGTGGCTGGCAAACAAAATCTGAGGGATTCGGGTGAAACAGTCTGGTCCGCCGGTCTGTCCCTATCTACCAACGGACCTGAACTTTTGGCCGAGGACGACAAGTAGGACAGTCGGCTACAAGATGCTCTATGGAGCCACAATAAAAACATTGCCTAGCCTGCCAGCACCTCTGTCTTTCCTCGCTAGTGAGGCGCGCCCTACCCACTTGCATGGGTTCAGTTTCTCCTGCCAGTTCTTGGGAAGTGGGCTTGGGGTTAACAGTAGGCAAAAGCATTGGCTGAGTCCTAACATAACTGTGTTCATTTCTGGGCTTCCTCCTCTCCCTTAACCGGCTGTCTATTCTAATGGCCTTAGCAATGAAATCCTCCAATAACTCTGGCTCATCCACTAAAACAAGCTCATCCTTTAAAGTCTCATCTAGGGCATGAAAAAATACAGATTTAAGGGTCCGGCTGTCCAAGCCAGATTCTGCTGCAAGGATACAAAAATCTATAGCAAATTCTGTTAGCGGTCTACCCCGTTGCTTAATAATCCATAACTTTCAACCTGAAGCCACATAATCACTACAGAAAGAAAAATTTCTCCTAAACTCCTTCTCAAAATCAGAAAATGTGCAACCAAACTGGACACAACTAGGAAAACGGGACTCAGCCCATCTTAGTGCTTTTCCTGACAAAATGCCAATAACATAAGAAATCTTAGAGTCATCATGGGGGAAAGAGTGGTGGGAACGATTGAACACTAAAGAACATTGTAACAAGAAACCCTTACAGTCACTGGTCTCACCTGAATATTTCTCAGGACTCGGGGAAATGACGTCACGGATGAAAGGAAGACGCTGGGGCTCTGAACTGGCCTCTAACGGCGGAATGGGGGTCTTGTTCAAGGATAGCTGTAACATGGCGGATACCTGTTCGAGCTGTTGATTCGTCTGACGTTGCTGTTCGGCTAGAGAGCGTAAGGTGGAATCGTGAGACCGAATATGGTGAGTATGATCGAAAAGAATTCCCTTGAGCGCCACTGCTGGGTCGGGTTGGCTCGAGTATTCTGTCATAGTGTTACGTATGGCTCTGACCCACATGCAGAATCATGCTCAAGGGAAACGGGTACAAGTTTGACAAAGGTTTATTTAAGGAGAATGGATCGGTATGGTGTGCAGGAACAACTGTAAGGAAAAACGACAGGTAAGTGGCACAGTAAACAAAACCAGAACTTATATGTGAAATGTCTCTTACTAGGAGGGAGTAGGCAATCCGCCAGGAGGAGAGGGATTCGGACTGGAGAAGAAGTGAATATGGAGACAATGGTAAGTCCAATGATTTCTTAGTTACTTGGGTCACAACTTGGAGCGCAGGCAAAGCGTCAGCGGAGAGGTGGAGGGTGGACAGGTTAGATTGAATGGTGTCTGGAAAATCTGGGTCCAGAAGCAGCCAGCCGGGGAAGTTCCAGAGTTCGGTGTCAGGTAGGTGTGTGTGGAAGATCCTTCCTGGGGAGATCCTAGGAGAGAGGCTAGTGCGAGACGAAGCCACCGGGGCCAGCCTGGGTAACCTCCAAGTAGTCGCCGGAATAATCCTTGAAAGGTCCTTGAGAACGTAATTAGGGGTGGAAAGAAGCCACCAGGGCCAACCTGGGTAACCCTCCAGGTAGTCGCTGGTTCAGTTCACTAAGAAGAACAAAGAACAAGTTAAATGTTGTCCATGGCAAAGTACACATAAACTTAATTAATATGAGGCTGGCTGAGTAGCTACCACAGAGGCCAATACACGAGATGCTGGCTGCTTTCTGCTTAAGTACTCCAGGACTCAATAACCGAGATGGAAAACAGCTGTCTCCACCATTGCTGAGCACCAGCGCCTACTAGGAGTCAAAAATCACAGACAAAAACATACAACAGAAGCTCCAGCCCCGATAAATTTACATTCAAGTTGTTTTTTAATATAGCGATAGTGATAATGTACTTTCGGATAATTCCAGTTTTTCCTTCAGAACAACTTAATATTTTGAGTTTGGTTTCCATAAGATTAAGTCAAAGGGGTTTGAATTCTTTATTTAAAAGGAATGATGAAATGATTCAGTAGGTCTTGAAAAGATTTATGTAGGTCAAACTTAATTAATTAACCTAGATAAACTTAATTCAAATACTTGTTACCAATTGAAGCAATTAATTTAAGTTGGATCAACTCCTCTATTTCAGTGTGTATGACAATTAGAGGGTAACAAATTAATGGTGCAGACTGATTTTAAATGCAGCATTTTGCATGCTTCCCTCTGCAAGCTCACGTCAGAATGCTATCATGTTATTACTCGACTTGTATTAGTAATAGCCACCATATTGTGCTTTATGTTTCAGGTTGTACTAATCAGGTGATCAGAAGGTGTTGGAAGAATGTATATATGTTATAATTTTTTTGTTTAAATCGTGTTTATGTCTGAAGTTCTACTATAGTTAAGATGATTCCTATGAATGCTTTTTTAGTGTTTGTGGAAGGTTAGGGAATGCGGTCTGGAGTAGATCACTTCCTGGACATGACAAGCTTATACCATATATGGGAATGACTACTGTTTTAGGTTGAAATCTCTGTAAGAATTGGCTGAACCAACTTCTGCATTTTGCTTGTAGGAATGTGAGTTGTAAATAAAAGGCTGGTGCAAGGATTTCTCCGTTTCTGAGAAGGAAGTCGCTGTTCTGGCAGAGGACTGTCGCAACCTTGCAACTCAAACTCACTTGGTTCACTTGTGTCTTATTTTACACTTGTTTGTGTTTATCAGCTTCCTAACTCTAACATTTCTTTTGTCCTCTGAACCGGATCTGAACCACGTGGCCGGTGCGTGCGGGGTTTCAGTCTGCGCAGCCTTCAGAACGTCTTAAGAATGAAAATCCTGCAGTGAATTCTGTGTTGGTAATCGTCAAATCTACCGGCGGGGCACAGGGGGGGTGGATCAACACGTTCCGACAGACAGTGTGAATGAACGCACAGGTAAGACAGAACCAACTAAGTATATAAAGAGAACTACGCAAGACGGTAAGCTTGGCGTTAGTGCTAGATAAGTACGCGAGCCGGTATGCTCGGCGTTTAACAGAACTGTAGTTTTTGAAGAGGATTGATAATAAACAGGGAGTGTGTATGAATGCAGAATCACATGATTCACTCAGTGAGACAACCCGAAACCATGCTGGTGTTAACATAAAGTTGTTGATTACTCAGGTATGTCGTGGGGAATTCTGATTTGGATATTAGGTGCCATTAATTCTCAGTCTAAAACCCCTGCAATCTTCGAGAGTAGCACTCAGATCAAAACTATGTATTTGATCTAGAAGCCTGTTTTCTGGGAGATGTTGGGGGCCCATTGAGGAATTCTGTTTTGATTTGATGGTAGGCTACAAAAAATATAATAACTATACCCCTGTTATATAAATATATATATAAATAGAGCGGAGTCCGAAGAATAATAATAATAAACTAGAGTAAATACAATAAAAGCATATATAATAAAGCACAAAGATATATAAATATAAATTATTGGAAGTATAACTCAGTTCTTAACAATAGTTTTTAATAGATTAAAAAAAACAACTCTTAAAATGGGAAACTGCGTCGAAAAGCAGCCCCCATTAGAAGGAGATGCAAAGTTTATGCACTCAAAAGATCCAGATACAGTAAAAAACCTCGCTAAATGGCAGAAAGATTAAAATTTTAAAGGAGGTTTTTTCGGTTCCTGCTTGTACCCATTTGGTACAGACTAAAACAGAAAGTCAAACTTAAAAAAAAAAAAAAAGCAAGGAGGTTTATATAGCAGAAGCCAGAGAGGAAGATAACGACGCTTGTGTACTAAGGGGGAGGGGCAGGCGGCCACAACCCCAGGGTGCTGTTGCAGCTGCGATTTCCCTGAACCCTTAGCGCCAGTGGAACACATAATCCATGACTTGCGGTGTTGTGGAAAATGTTAGAAGGAGAGTTTAGACAGAGAGCAGATTATTCATTCATTAACCAGACTAAACAGAAAATAGGAAAGCCAGTCATTGAGTACAGAATGAGAAGTGTTTAAAAAGGAATAGTGGACTGCAACATGATAATGTTGATGACAGGCCATATCAACAGCAGTTAAAAAATGTCCTCCAGGCAAATGCTTTACCTAAGATTTGTAACTGGGTCAAAAACATAATATTGATCTACCCACCTGTTCGGGTGGGTAGATCAAATGACCCAAGACCAAAAGACCCAGGTTCCGACTGACTTATTAACCTCACTGACCTGACAATGATAACATGACACTTCTCCAGTCTGGACGGACCCAACAGACAACACCTTCAAGGTGGACCCCACTAACACCACCTTATTGATCCTTGGTGGAAAAAAAAAAAAAAAAAAAAAAAGAATTGAAGCATTCATAATAGACCTAGTGGAAACAAAAGGAGTTATAAGAAAACAATGTGCATTTTAAGAATATAAAAAGAAAATGATATTGAAATTTTTGCAAATGAAATTGCTCTGATAGAGAAGTAAGTAAGTAAGTCAAATTTATTTGTATTGCACATTTCAGCAGCAGGATAATTCAAAGTGCTTTACATTATAAAAACACAAAATACTAAAAACCATCAAGCGGATATTCATGACAGCGATGGGGGAAAAGATGTCAGTGTGTGAATGGGAATGACTGATTTCGTTATAGAGCGTATTTGAGGGACCTTAAAAGTGCTAATAAATGTCTGATGTTCTGATGATCATTGCCAAACTTCTATCTCAATAAGGTTTCCAGAATGTTTCCAAAATCATATCAAGATAGCAAAGGTTCTACCTGTATTGAAAAACTGATAAACAAAAGAAAGCTCATAGACCTGTCTTCAATTTTTCACAATTATTTTCAAACAGAGTAATCAAACCTTTATGTGGCCAATGTCTGTCCATTTTGTCTGTCTGTTTTCGTGAAATGAATGTCTGTTTTATGTTATGTAAAAATTAGGGTATATGTGCACGATAATAATTAAATAGTACAAGAGCAAGTCTAATCCTCAACAGTACCATACTATTAGGTCAGTTCTTTATGGTAAAACAAAAGGATTTTAACAGTTGTTTGGACTTTTTCCAGTCAGGTTCAGAATGATCAAAATAGACTCAAATTTAACACAAGATGAAATGTACCTTAACATAATTACTGGACTGGACTGAAATGGAGAAAACTTGAGTTAATTGAAACAAACTTTAGTTACTTGAAATAAATAAAAAGTGTAATTAAAAGGGAAGAACTATAGCTGACTGAAACTGTACGATGTGTTTATAAAACTGGGTAACACAAACTAAGATTAGAAGACATAACATGCTCTTCATTTTTGTGTTCATCAATTTTATTAAGCCTTCTAAACTGATGAGGAGTTAGGTTTTTTTTGGACCAATGAAAGCTAAAGTAAATTATTAAAACAATAGCAACTAACAAAAATAGTGACCTCATTCTTAAATATAATGAGGACTTACTGCATAAAAAAAAAAGATACATAGATACAAAAAAAAGCTAGATTAGAATAGATCATTCAGAGCTGTTATAATCTTGCTGATTAACACAACAAAAATTGTTATGGAACCATATGATTAAAAGAGAGCAACTTTATCATGGCCAAACAGAAACATTTGTAGGAAAGATCCAATTTAATTTTATTTAACCCTATCTATCGTGATACCATACAGGTTTTATTAACATCGTGGACGGCACATATTATGTATGGAAAGAAATAAAAAAAGGGTATAATTGGCAGTACATTGGAAAAATGCAGAGTTATTACTGAAATTATTAAATGCTGTGCTGTTACCATCTAAATTAGTTGAGTGTAAATGTTGGGATTACTAGATGCCCTGAATGAAAGCCTATATTATTACCTAGATCAATATTCCACTGGGCTGCAAATGTGAGCCATAAGCAGAGCCATGTATCAACAAAGGGATGATTGGCCAAGTGAACAAACAATTCACTACATATGGATTTAATACTTACTAAAAACCTACTAAAACAAATGTTTGTGCATCTCGTTTGATACGTCTGAAACATAACCCCCAAGGAAATCTTTCCTTGCAAAGGACCAGATGCTATAACAGTGGCAATAGGGGTTATGTACATTTGGAATTCCAAGAAGGATTTATAGTGATAATGGAACACATTTTGTTAACAATGTCATACAAGAACTTGGTAAGTGTTTTAAGATTGACCTGAAAAAAACATTGTAGCTACCACCCCCAGAGTGCAGGATTGATAGACAGCACAAATGGGACAGTTAAAAGTAAGCTTAGGAAGATAATGGAAGAAACAAAAAGAAATTGGGTTGAATGTTTATATATAGTAAAACTTAATATGAGGATAACCCCATCAGATCAGGGTGGATTAACACCTTTTGAAATAATACATGGCAAACCTTATTATATCCCTGATCTACAAAAAGACCTAAAAGATCCACAACAAGATGTGACGTTAGCAGACTACATGAGGAAGATATTACAGTCTAGAGACATACAAAATGTTAATAATCTGCCAAATGATGTTTCTGAAGCCCTACAGGTTCCTGGTGACCATTAAGAAGAAAACATGGTCTGATCCAAAGCGGGAGGGTCCATTCCAAGTGTTATTAACTCCTACTGCTGTTAAAATCCAAGAGAGGGCTACTTGGATACACAAAGCACACTGGTGAGCCTGTCAGTCTTTCCACCCACAGGCTAGGAAGTGATAGTCTGACTACAAAGGGGTAGTCGCCATCTAGAGGAGGCTTCGTCTTAACGTCAGTGAAGAAACCAACAATCCTTCTTAGCCCTTAGGGGTGAGAGAGAGACTAACAAGTAAATCTAAATACATTTAGTTTTGTGTATCACATGTGCCCTAATTGTGTTAATAATATGCTAGACATTTCCACAATCTCATGATCTCCTGAAATTAAAGAGGTGGATAAATAAAGATTTCCATGGAATTTTTATACAAGAAATTACTTGTATGAGACTAACAGCTGGTACCAATATACAAAAATTGTAACCAAGTCCAGGAACATTTCTGGTTGTTATGTATGCACTGAACTTCCTATCTCTTCCAGCCAGCCCAGGTTGACAGTTAGTCCAGTACCGGTGCCAAGAGATGAGTGTTTTATCAGAAATAGCGTTTTTGGTGTCAGTATCAGTTTCCGAGTGGTAATGGGTAATGCAACATTTTACAATTGTGGTGTTACAGAGTTTAAACAGTTCAATGTTACAACCACTGTGTCCAACTATGTGTAGTGTTGGGACGCAAAGCCATGGATTACAACATGCGGTACGAACTTTTCTGGAACTTTCAAAATAAATCGCATTAACCTACTTCCACCCAGCCAGGAAAGGGGATCACAGCGGACTTCCCATGATGTCACTGGCTGTACAAAAACACCCCCTTTCCAATGAATCGATCTCTTCCACACTGATCTCGAGAGGATCTGGATAGGAGAGACAGCGCGCTAATTTTTCTTTGCAGGCAAACAGACATAACTCTTCAAACTGGAGCCAAGAGTGTCATACGATCAGCCAATCATATGCACCAAGTTTAATACGAATGAATTGCTGTTTGTGTATCTGGTATTCATTCATGAACGGGGGTAATTAAGGTACATGCGTTGCTTGATTTTCTCTCTCAGGTCTACATAATCAAACTGTGTTATAGAGAGTTCCCAGCAAGCTGAGTGAAGCACTTTCCCAAAGGAAGGACTACAAGACGCATCACTATGGTTACGGCAGTAACTGTGCAGTTTGGTCGGCAGGCAGAGCGAGCTGCCCAACCCAACAGCTACGGAGATTAGCTGAAGCTAATCTTTTGTTCAGAGAGCTTTCTTCAAACTTCGTCGTCGCCCGGGCAACCTTTCCTCAGCACGGTTCACATACGAGGTTAGGTTTTGGCAGAGTGGTAGAAGTAGCTTCGAATAAAATAATCTAAACGTTTTTCATTTTATGAAGTTTGGTTTTGTTTGTGTTGAACTCAGCTATCTTAGTGCTAGCAGGCTACTGCTCAGCACATGCTCAGTTTTGTGTTCTGTGTTTGTTTGTTTTTAAAGTTTAGACAAACTTTACTTGAAGGGTGATTTTAAACACTGAATATTGATCATAACGCACCGTCCACGCTTATGCATTTTAACCCTTTTATTAACGATATTTTAAAGGTGTGTGTTTGATTCTGATGATAAGCTATAAGCTTCTTTTGTTAACTTTAACTGCTAACAGCTAAGAACACGTGTGCTTACAGCTAATCTGCTAAGATCATTTACCCAAAAAGGTTGCTAGTTTTCAATCCAGTAAAATATTTCCCTAAAAATTGTTTTGCTAAACTCAACAACTAAGTAAACTCCATTAAGCCCCATTTCTCCAGAAAGATTTGGTTCTTTTTCAAAATATTTCCTTAAATATTTTCCTAAATAATATTTCTTTAAATATTATTTTAATAAATAAAGGCAGCTAATGAGACACTGTTGAGAATTGGTCATCCAGAATGTTGATTTTATTAGGCAGATCATTCTTTAAAACATTATTTTATTAAAATAATATTTTATGTGATCTTGCATTGTGAGTGGTTGTCTAAAGGTGTGCTGATTATCGCCTAAATTGGTTCCAAGACTAACTTAACTTCATTTCCAGACTCTTCAAGATAATCCTTGGTTCTCAAATATGTAGGGGCCAGCAAGTGTTAAGCATCTCTGTGAACTCCTTCAAGACTGTTTGAAAACCATTTCAGGTGACTACCTCTTGAAGCTCATCAACAGAATGCCAAGAGTGTGCGGAGCAGTAATCAAAGCAAAAGGTGGCTACTTTGAAGAACCTAGAATATAAGACATATTTTCAGTTGNAGACTGTTTGAAAACCCTTTCAGGTGACTACCTCTTGAAGCTCATCAACAGAATGGCAAGAGTGTGCGGAGCAGTAATCAAAGCAAAGGGTGGCTACTTTGAAGAACCTAGAATATAAGACATATTTTAAGTTGTTTCACACTTTTTTGTTCAGTATATAATTCCACAGGTGTTAATTCATAGTTTTGATGCCTTCAGTGTGAAGCTACAATATTCATAGTCATGAAAATAAAGACAACTCTTTGAATGACAAGGTGTGTCCAAACCTTTGGTCTGTACTGTATATAAGTTATTATTGTTTAGTTTAAATCTGTCAGGATCTGTCGCCTTTTGGAATCTGTGGTGGCTTTGTGTTATTTTGAGTGTTTGGTTGTTTCTTCCGCCCTCGTTCATAGCTCCTTTAGTTACTGTTGTTTTTCTTATGACTTAGTATGGTTTTCTCTTTGTTGTCATTGTTGCCATTATTATTATTATTGTTCTCTGTTTTCCTTGGTTTCTTTAATTAGTTCTCCATCTGGTTTATCTGTGTTTTTATTTGTGGTTAGGTATTTGTTTCTTCCCCCTTGCACTCTTCTGCTTATTAGTTTATTTTTCTGTTATTTTTCAGTTATACTGTATTCGGTCTTTGTTTTCTAGTCCTCCCAGTCTGGTTCTCTTTATCTTAATTCTCCAGTCCCTCTTTAAAGGTTAGCTTTTGTTATTGTTTACTTTTATTCTTGTCCCCGCTTCCTCTGCCTCATTCACAGTTTGTTGTTTCAGTATTGGTTTTTAGTTTATTTTAGGGTCGGCTCACTATCTTGTCTTTAGTCCTTTTCCTCATTTAGTTCTATTAGGTTCACCTGCTCCCTCTGCCTTCCTGCCTCCTTGTCTCACCTGTTCTTAGTTCCTTTGATTACCTGCCTTTGTTCTCTTTCAGTATATTAGTTGTTTTTGTTTCTTTGTCCTTTGCTGGTTCCTCAGATCACATTACCTGATTTTGCTCAGTGTTTGCTACATTCCTACTGTACATTGCAGAAGTTTCGATTGTACTCATACCTTGCACCTGCGGTGAGTTCTGCTATGTTTTGCTTATTCATGACTTGTGAAATAAACTTAAGATCATGATGAAGATGCTGCTGCCAAGCTCTTGCCTGTGCTTCAGTCCACCCCAAAACCACAACGTTACAAAATCATGTTTATTTATGAAGTTCTACTATAGTTAAGATGATTCCTATGATTGCTTTTTTAGTGTGAAAAAGTGTTTGTGGAAGGTTAAGGAATGCGGTCTGGAGTGGATCACTCCTTAGACATGACAAGCTTATACCATATATGGAAATGAATACTCTTTTAGGTTGAAATCTCTGTAAGAATTGGCTGAACCAATTCCCACTTTTTGCTTGAAGGAATGTGAGTTGTAAATAAAAGGCTAGTGCAAGGATTTTTCCCTTTGTGAGAAGGAAGTCGCTGTTCTGACAGAGGACTGTCTCACCCTTGCCAGTCAAACTTACTTGGTTCACTACAAGGTCAAAATACTTGGTGCATTCCTCATCCTGGGTTAATGGCTGCTGAAACAACTTTTGCTCTCAGTACTATTTTTGGCGTTTATTATGAATATGTCCATCACCCATTGATCAGTTCAATGTACACCTTAGCACGAAACAGTCAATAGTAATAAAGCTTCAGTCTAGTTTTGATAGATTATTTTCTTTTTAGGTAGTCAACAAAATGTTTTGAGATTTCAGTTTCAGTACAACAGTTGGTTACCATGGAGACTTTGGATGCAGGCTGGTGGGTTAACATTGCTGGTAAAGGAGTCGCATTGATTTGTTAATGGAAGTTCCACTGTTGGTTAGGCACCAACAAATGTAAGTGGTTCTGCTATGCCAAGAGCTGTTTTATCCCTCAGCAAAGATTTTGTTCCTAGTTAATAATGCAGTCAAAATATATGTAGTATGGGACCCATAATATTTATCTTTAAATTTATTTGATGTGATTGTTTAGTTTAGGATAACTTGGTGTGACCTGCCTGTGGAATTTACAAATCCTTACAATACAACAGCTTTTTTCTGTACTTTCAAAGAATCTTGACCACGCATGTAGATTAACATTTTTGTGCAAGGTCACCCTTAGCAAAAACCCATTCTTAGTTCAGTTCAGCAAGCTTAAACAGGAAACCTAACATTCTGAACTAAATTCTAGATTTGTGGACTTTGACTTGATGACTTGACTTGAGTCAGACTCGAGTCACAGATGCGATGACTTGAGGCCTGACTTGGTTGTACTTGTTACTTGACTGAATTAAATATTGACTTGTGACTTATTTTGGACTTGAGCCTCCTTACTTGAAATGACTTGATGCTGTCATTAAAGTCAAAAGTTTACACCACAAAATAATTACAGTTTTATGGCATTGTTTGTTTTCTCATGTGATTAACATTTTCCCACTCACAACTGCCAGCCCAGGTCAGAAATTCCTCTTGCTTTCTAGAAGTGACTTCTATGAATGAAAAAATAAATTGTTTTTTATAAAAAAAAAAAAAAAACTTTAAAAGAAACACTGGGGATTAATTTTCTTATTTCTCTAATTAAGTAATGGTGTTTAGAATTATAACACAACCATGTCAATTATGCTTTTTTATTGGCATTTAAAAGTTGTTTTGTGATTGCCTTAATTCATCTATTGATTTTCTTCTACTACATCATATTTTTTGTAAGGCATTACAGATTTATTGTAAAGCATGTGAGTCCGGGAGCCTATCACAGCTACATACAAGCAAAAAGTAGGGTACAACATTAACAGATATTGGAAAATTGCCAGTCCATTGCAGGGCTGAAAGCCTTCAAGAATGAATTAAAAATAATATAGAGTGCATTTGTTGATATCCTTTCTTAACATTTAAACAAATACTTTTTTGTTAGTTTTTTGCGTGTACAGTGTTTTAATGATAGCTCAATGTGACTTGTTAATAACTTCAAATGTACACTACCATACATGACCTGAGACTTACTTGTGACTTGGGATGAAATGACTTGGACCCACATCTGCTAAATTCACAGTAATGGAGTTTTGATGAAAATTCAATCTGGAAGACTCACCTCCACCACCGGCTGTGTATTATGACTCCATCATGTGTCTCCGCTCCAACCAATCAGCGTCAAGTCTGCATTCCTCCTCAGCCAATCACCCTTCAAGGCTTCACTTTTAAGGACCTCCAACTATGGATCTCCCTGATCTTCTGCCGAGCTTCGACCCTCCTCCACCCCATCGCCACCATCTGGCTTCCTAGCTCCTTCCAACTCCCTTATTATCGGGCCTCCACTCCATCACCAGTATCAGATCCCGGGGGGGAAGACATCTCTAATCCTAATCCTGAATCATTAATTCAAGCTTATAAAATTCATAGCATTCATGTCTGTCTCCGGGGTCCGAGCGCCAAAGAAATAAACATCTGCTATTTAACTTCTCTTATCTCACAATGTGAGTACAACCCTCACAAGTGTGTAAATATTGTATAACTTCATGTGACAACATTTGCTGTCCCTCAAAATAGCTCAACACGCAGCCATTAATGAAATTGGAGTGTTGCCTTGCAGCCCAGTTTCTGTAAGAGGGGGATTCAATTCAAATAAAAAAATATTTTATTAATCCCAAAGGGAAATTAAATGTTGTAGCTCATATTATACAGGTTTTTTTCAGAAAGTCGATGTAGATGCTGATGGCTGTGGGCTGGAATGATCTGGTGTAATGGTCTGTCTTACCACAGATCTGAAGAAGCCTCTGACTGAAGACAATTCGCTGTTGTACGACAGTCTCATGAAGAGGATGCTCAGGGTTCTCCATAATGTTCCTCATTTTATGAAGAATCCTCTGCACAGTGATCTCCAGATGTTCCAGAGTCCCTAGAACAGAGCCTGACTTCTTTAGTAGCTTGTTGAGCTTTTTTAAGTCACTGGCTCTGATTCTGCTACCCCAGAAAGTGTTGGCAGAAGAAATCAAACTCTCCACAACAGACTTATAGAAGATATGCATCGTGCTGCAAACACCAAAGGTCCTAAGCTTCCTCAAGAAGCATAGTCTGCTCTCTCCCTTCTTGTAGATGGCTTCACAGTTGCATCTCCACTCTAGTATGTTGTCCAGGTGAACACTGAGGTATTTATACTCCACCACCTACACTTCTTCCATGTTGGAAATAGTGTTTGACCTATTCTTACTCGTACTCGTACTCGTCGTCTTCCGCTTATCCGGGACCGGGTCGCGGAGGCAGCAGACTCAGCAGAGGCGCCCAGACGTCCCTCTCCCCAGACACCTCCTCCAGCTCCTCCGGGTGGAGCCCAAGGCGTTCCCAGGCCAGCCAAGAGACATAGTCCCTCCACCGTGTAATGG
>JAHUTJ010067231.1:0-14794 GCA_036250325.1 Characodon lateralis
AGTAATGAAGTCATTGATTAAAAATTATTTTCCTGACAGAGATCTAATGTTCAATAAAGCCAGTTTATATGACTTAGTTGCTGATATTAACTCTGTGTCTGGTTGTACCTGACAGTTTATGGCTTTTTTTTTGATTGTTTATTACTGTCTCTTATCCTTTTGACCTTGTTCTTTCTGTCATGTATAAGCACAGAGATTTTACAACTATCTCCTATTAGGGGCCCAAGTTTTTCCTGGACATGTTCATTTCTGATAGAGTTATCACTGGGGCCCAGACTGTATCACAGAGAAGTGATTTGAAGGTCCTGATTAGGAGGAAATAGATTAGGAGGTGGTGGAGCTCTGCGGAAATTGTTGATACTCCATGTTCTCTGCTGAAGGTCGAAGCTGCTGGCGGATTATTTACTGAATAGAAGAGATTAGACGCGAGATGTCTGGCTCCCGGCTTGTTCAAACAGAAACCATCTTGCTTGAAGAGTTGTCTTTTTCCCCAAAAAATATTAAAGTTGTCAATGAAGTTCACAGATGTAGTAGCACATGTTTTTTTCAACCACTTATTAATCATCAGAAGTCTCGAAAATATGTCATCCCCACAGAAAATCGGTGCAAAGGGTCCGCTGAGAAACACCTTGATATTGAGACCTCCAACAATATTCAGAAGATGAGTGAAATCCTCCTTCAATCCCTCTGATATATTCTTAGCCACGTCATCCATGGCTCCACAGTGTATAATAAGGTTTTCTAGACACGGGTGCTTTTCTGTGATAGCAAGAATATTAAAAAAGTTAGGAGTTAGGAGTAAAAGAATGCAAGCAAGCAGGGAGCTTAGGAGAAAAGCGTCTGAGCAGGCAGAGAGACGGAAGTAGAAAAATAACAAAGAAAGCTTGTGATTTAGGCCCCCCACTCTATATTCCACAAAAATTCACAGACTGTCTTAATCTGATGGCCAGGGACTCAATAGCCAGGGAAAACAGAATGGGCGACAGAGGGCGTCCTGACGAGTGCCTCTGCTCAGTGAGACCTTTTGGAGACCTAAGGACTGTAGTCCGGGAAGATCTGGATCTCCCCCCCTGCAATAGGTGAGGCGTTGGCCCTCCCATGCAAGTTTGAGGATTAGCTCGTTGTTCTGGAAATTATGGATTCTAGCCATGAATGGGCGCAGAGCTCACCGGTTCCTATTGGAGGGGCTAATGCGTTGTGCTCTATCCATTGTGAGTGGAGTGATGAAAGCTTCGGATCCCAAAATCTCTGCCAGGAACTCGGGAAGAAAGGCACTGGGATGAGGACCTTCAACTTTTTAAGGTAAGCCCGTTAAGGATCTATTCTCTAGGTCATCTGGTTTTAGCCTTAGCATTTCGTTATCTATCATTAGCTTGTTGCATGTGATTTCAAGCTCTGACAGTCTGCTTTGCATGTCGTTCAATGATGTTTCGAGCTGCTGGATTGTCGTATCATGTTGTTCGAAAAAAGCATGGTCAACTGAGGACTGGGCTGACAGCTTTAAGATAATCCTTTCCTCCAAGCCCTGCAGCATTGCCTCCATGTCCGCCCGCGTTAGCAGAGCCCCAGGGTTGCTAGCGGCATTCAAGGGCTGACTTGTCTGGGTTCCTTGGAAGTTTTCTGCTTCACCTGGTTCCCCAGGCGCATTGGTGTTTTTTTTTTTTTGTCGGTTTGCCCATCACCTCAGCTACGACATATAAAGCTGTCTAAGAGTTTTCCGCTGCTTTGCAAGAATTTCAACAGAGCTCTTCCACCTTGCGGCCTACTCCACCATTAGCCAAACCAGAAGCCCCAAATCAAAACATTTATATGTTTCAAGTGGTACTTTTTTAGATACAGAGTGAGACAAAATGCACTGTAACAATATCACAGTTAACAATGCAGAAGTTAGTAACTGATTTGTAGGGTTTCTATCCTAAATTAAAGAGCTATTTCATAGCTTTGTTTTCTAGATGATAATCTCTTTTTCCAAATTAAAAATACTTAGACTAACCAAACTTTAAATTGATTATTCTACACTGAACAGAGATTCTTTGAAACACACTTTTAAATTTATGAATTTATTTTATGAAGCTTTATAATTCATTATTGTAGATTATTTTAAGCACAGCTGGTGATATGTAAAACGTTTATTTGTGGAAACAGAATAATTTCCCAGAAATATTGCTAAAATCTTATCTCATCTTGATCTCATGAACTCAAGTTCGTGTACTGTCATCTCATGAGTTGGGTGCATCCTTAAACCTGGATTAGTATGTCTAGTTAAACCATATACCACCTTCTAACGGACAGCATGTTTTACTAAAGTAAAGTCAGTCACAAACCAGTCCATCAACTGTTTGATCCTGAGATTATTTATTCTTCGCCAATTCACCCCAAAAATCCTGTCAGCTTCAGGAAAAGTACATCTCCATCTCCATCTGAAATCCACTTGTAGTTCATTTCCAAAACCTTCAATTAAACTAGAAGGCTTCCAGGTTGCGGCATGTGATATATAAATGTGATCTCTTTTAATCTTTGTAGAAAGACTGACCTGATTGATCATGTTCACATGTTTTACTGTCATATATCTGGATCCAACAACAAGCCTTCCTCTTCACAAGGCTGATTCAGGCCTTTATTGACTGGAAATTCATTAATGGCTTTTCCGCTAAACTTTACCAGGAAAAAAAAACAACTAACTGAAAGGCCACAAAGAATGCCCTGTCTTCCCAGAAAGACGCAGCAGCCCACTCTAGACTTTATCACTGACTCCATGATGTAATTAGCCAACATGGTGGTGCAGCTGTGGTTCTGCTGATTGTATTAGTGAATCAGTGATGTCTTTCTGGGCAAAACCTGGGGGATTGAAGGAAGAACGCTTAACAGCATAAAAATACACAATAAGGAGAACAAAGACCAGAGTCCACAGATCTCTGAGGGTCAGCTCTGGTTGGACTCAACCCTGAAATATGAGAAGGAGACGGAAAGTTTCTCTTTTGTCAGTTTTGTTGTGGTGTGTCCATGTTGTTGTTGCTATGGGTTTATAGCTCATGAGTTGTTATCTCTCAAGCACAGAACACAAGCAAAGGCCCAGCTACCATCAATGAATATACCCATGCACTGATGCACACGTAAAACTTCCAGAAGGACACTGGGGACGGCTGGAGGGAAGCCCTCCTGGAATGAAGTGACTTTTGACACGAACAGCAACATATCATAGCCCTGAACACACACACAGATCGAACGTCACAATCAACACCCTTATCCGCCCCTGAGGGGTATAGGGAAGGAGGCCGGCGAGGGAGATAAGCTCTGCTTTTACCCCACCACCTTTCTCCTCTAATTTCTAAAGCCATTCACCCCTCCATTTCCTCTTTTCCTTGCACACCTGCCCTGAATGCACAGCCTCTGCCAAGCAGTCAGTGTCTGTGTATGTGTGTGGGAGCTATCTGATCAATCTTTGGCGGGGACACACAGAGGCCCCTGAAGCCACTCCATCCAGGGACAACAGACCTCCCTCAGAGAAGCTGTGGTTGAAGATTTTACAAGAATAGAGTAATTAGGGAGGCTCTTGCCTTCTGGAGGAAATGAAGGACAGAAGAGGGGGATGGGGGAATCCAAGAAAGACAGTTCTAGGCTGAAAATCCTGCCGGATATTGTTTGCTTTTTAAATTATTGTAATCAGTAGTTCAATGAGCTTTCAAAAGTCTTTTAACAGTCTTTATTTGGAGTTTGGCTACTTTTGGGCTGATTTTTAGTTCCTTCCTAATTCATAATTTTCATAATTTTGGTCAGTTAAAGCAGATTTATTCAAGCATAAAAAGCACCTAACAAGGGATGAAACAGTGCTGTATCGTGTTAAAATAGGACACTTGAAGCACTGCTCAAAACTATGTGAAAGGTTATGAGCTGAGGATTTGATCCTTTTATCCCAGAAACTGAGTGAACAATAACAGATGAAGTCATACTCTCCATACAAACAAACTACTGCATATTCGGGTGATTCCTGTGGGAATTTGCTTGATTGCTGTCTTTCCTTGGTTTTGGTTTTTTTCATGATTGCTCAATGCGTAGCTGCTATAGCAACATGTCGAAAAGTTTAACAGAAAGTTCAATAAAAGAGGAACACATGAAAAAGTGTGTTTTAAGCAAGTCACCTAGAGTTGAAACCAGATGTTTACATACCCTGTAGGAAAAGACAGAACTGTCTGATAATAAATCAGGAGACATCAAATCAAACATTAAACGTTTCCTGTTTTACATCAGTTAGTATTGCCAAAATATTTACTATTTGCTATAAAGATGTTTTTTAAACTTTCTTTAAAATCAGAAGTTTCCATTTCCTTAGTGCTTGGTAGCATTGCCTTTAAACTGAATGAGGTAAAATGTTTTAGGTATCCTTCCACAAGCTTCTCAGAATAGCTTGCTGAAATTTCAAATGATTTCTCCTGACAGACCTGGTGTAACCGAGACAGAGTTCTAGGCCGCCTTGCTTGCATACATCTTTTTAGTTTGGCCCATTGATCTTCAATGGGACTGAGATCAGGTTTTTGTGATGACCACTGCAAAATGTTGACTCTATAACTAATTAGTGGTATGATTAGGGTGGGTTATTTTCCATTAGAAAGATCCATTTGTGTCCGTGTTTTATCGTCCTGGCTGATGAATTTAATATTTCAAAACTGTGTTCTTTTCTCATAATGCCATCTGTTTTGTGAAATGCACCTGCCCCTCCTGCAGCAAAACACCTACCCAATGTAATGCTGCCAACCCCCATACTCATTATGGTCAAACATTTAAATTTTTGTTTCATCAGACCACAGTACATTAAGAACTTTGTCCCCATGTGCATTTGCAAATTTCTCTATCTGAGAGATCTGCATGGATGTTCACCACTCATAAATTAAATACAAAACATTAAAAATCACCTTGACATGTGAACGATTGAATCCTCCTCAGCTCTGAACTAGGAAATTACTTCGGTTTTAATTTCTTCTGCTCATACTGACACATTGAACACCATATCATCAGACAGGCAGCAACAATTTAAGACCACGTTAAAACATTTTAAAAAGGCTGAATTAAGCCCATATTAAGATATTTACACTGTCAGGATGTATAGAAAGAGGTAAAAAACAAAAACAAAAAAAAAAAACAGAAGGGACTTAAGAGGCATCAAGAGTCAAAATCCTGTTCTTCCACTAAAGAGGTTTTAACCCCCAAGGAACAATCAAAGTGGAGATACAATGAAAAGATGGCCAGAGGGCAAACAGGGATCACACCACGGTCATGGCACGCGAGAGGACAGGTTTATGACTTCAGAGCAGTTAGGCATTAGAATAGAATATGTGGTGTGGAGCCTCAAAGAGTCTTACCCATCAATATTTTCTTTCGAGTGAAGCCTTAAAAGATGCTGCCGAAACAAAGGACTTCTCTCGTGACGAAATGGTTGGATTTCAAATGTTTCATTATTTTTTCTGTCAGTGATTTAAAAATGCTCCTAAGCCTGAATTTACCATTTTTTTCAGTTTGTTTTCACTCAGTGCAACCAAGAGAGGAGGATCAGATCTAATTACAGAAGTCAATCTCAGTGTTGTCAGCAGGAAAAGGCTCAGATTAGGATGCGACCATATGGCCTGTTGGGGCAACTGTAGCTGTGGGGTGAAGTTAAGCACACACAAACACACACACACACACACATATATATATATATATATATTTACAAACAGTAAGTTTGGCTTACTCATACCACATAAGGGGAAGTGAGTTAACCCATGCTGTCAGTCCAATATGTCTCTCCGCCATCAGGAGTCATTTTAAATGAACATACTTTCAAATTTGAGTTCCTGTTCACATGAGGTCAGAGATGAGTTGATTTTGATGACTCCACATTTAAGGTGGATTTCATACCACCTTTTACCTACAGAATCAGGCTCATGGGAAAGTCAAGACAAGAATCTGTCTCAGTGGATTTTCACATTATCAAATGTGCATCATTTCATACCTAATGAATGTAATGACTAAGGCCTCCTCTAATTTTGTTGTAGGTTTAATCCTCTTATCCTCTGTTGACATTTGTGTGCTGTTGCTCATCCCAAAAATCATCACTTGCTCCAGAAAGAATTACCAAATATGCAAAGTTTATCATTATCACATCACCAAACAAGCAACAGTTAAAATCCAGGTAATTACACATGTTCTCGTAACCTGCTGGATGGTGTAAATGATCACGGCATTATGCTAAGAATATGTTAGTGCAGAATCAAAATCTCACTCTTAAAAGTTTAGAAAAATATAACATTTAATTTGAGTAAAATTATTTGGTGGGCAAAAATATTGACTGTTACATTTGACTGCTGTAACATTTCCAAAGTTGGGGGTTACAAAGAGAGGGATCTCTTAGCATCATTATAAAAGATTATCCAGAGCCTGGGATCTCTCTGATGTTCTCCTCTCTTCAGCTCACTCCACCGGTTTTCAACAGAATTTAGATTCGAGGACTGAGATGCACATGGAATGAGTTTTATTTTATGCTTGGTCAACCAAGTTTGTGATGATTTGGCCCAATAGTTTGGATCGTTATCCTCCTGAGGGACGCAATGATAATACATCTTTTTTGGTAGTCCACCAGATTTGTATTAAAAATATCCTGATATTTCAAAGAGTTCATTATAGCATGCACCCTAACAAGGTTCCCAGGGCCTTTACAAGAGAAACAGGCCCACAGCGTCACAGATCCTCTACCAGTGGACGCAATGTGCTTTCCAGATATTCATCTCCTGTTTGGAACCATAGTTCCAGTTAAAGTCCTAGAAATGTTCAGGAAACAGCACATGTTGTGACTGTAGGACAAAGGGGCATTTCCCTGTCATCACTCCCAAACAACTGGTTGGCATGTAGATAACAACTCATGGTTATTTTGAAGACTACAAGCCTCTACAAGTGACTTTTGAAGTTTTTTGTATTTTTTTTTTTTTTGAGCTAACCTAAAACTGGACCCGCATAAGGCCTAGTGACAAAACGTTAAGAAACCTGGGTCTCTGTGTCATATTTCTATCCCAGGTAAACAGAAATTCACGGATTACCAATTATATGTTTCTAGAAAGTAAAGCATTAAAATGCTTAATTATTAGGGGTACTAGTAATTGTGCCACTGGTAGTATGTTAAAATAATATAACTGGAGATGATGTTGCTGCAATAGGTGCTACATTTATTGTAAGGCTTTTCATATATCTTATCCAGAGGTGACAATAAAGTTGCCCATGTCTACATGCACATCAGTAAGGCAAAATAAAGTCTCAAAAAGCCTTGAAAGTGACTTAGGAGATCTTATTCTCCTTGCGGGTTTAAGTTGTTTTGATATAATTTACAACCAAGTTCCATATAGAATTGAGCTTTGTGAAACTAGACTCCAAATGAATAATCATCTCTTTTGGCAAAAAAGATATAGCGAGGCAGAAGAAATGTTTTGCTGCAAAGGTTAGTGGCATAAATAATGAGCAAATGGAGACTTGGCCCTGCAGTTGCAACAAGGCTAATTAGTCCTTAAGGGAGAAAAAACACATTTTGAGAAGAAAGTGAATGATTCATAAGTAATACAATGCAGTGATAACAAGAAGATAGAGGAAAATAATCAAAACAAGAAAAATATACAATGGAGGAAGGTAATGCACTTCAGAGAGTGAAAACAAACGAAAGCAGAGGAATGGTGAGAACAAAAACAAAGTTAACCTTGTTTGCTATTGGTGTGTTATTTACGGGCAGCATTTATGTCAAAGAGGAAACAGGCACACAGAGAAACAGACGCAGGAAGGCTAGAAAGAGAATCCCGATCAATACTGTGAGAGGAGTGATTGATTTACACACATAAACACATACACACAACCATAGATAAGACTTTGAGACCAGAAAGGAAAAAAACATTGAACTCTGCTCTAATTCACCCCTTGTACTGGTCCAGACATTAGAGAATTTTACATGAAACTGAGCAAAGTATGGGTTTTGGATCTTTTCATTTTGTTTCTTTTCTTTGTTTGATGATATAATTGAGTTGTGTAACTTGTCATTTTTTAAGCTTAAATGTTTGGATTTAACAGTGAAGTGGATGGTGTCTAATGCTATGCTTTCTGTTCTCACAGTTTACAGGCCTGTCTCCTGAGAGGTGTGAGGTAACTCCAGGTCTGTGTACAGTATGTTGAGAGCACTCAGAGGGATGTACAATGTAAAAGTATTTACTCCCTACAGATTTCTTCAGTTTTTTGCTTTTTTTTGTCAGTGTTTGAGGTATATATTTCAGATCATCAAAAACATTTAATTTTAGATAAAAAATAACATGAGTCAATCCAAAAAGCAGCTTTAAAATACTGATTTTTTTTACAGTATTAAGGTAAAAAAAAAAAAAAACTATCCAAACCAACCTGGTTATATGGCAAAAAGGCCCAGGTGTTAAATCGAGATCTAATTATGATTAAAAATGTCTTTAGTTCAGTTTCACCAACCACACCCATGCTTGTTGCTGCCTACTGTAGGATCAGTAAATCATTTAAATAGAACCTGTCTGACATCATGAAGTAGGCTAAAGGATCTCAAAAAGAACACATTATGCCATAGTCCAATGAAGTTCAACAACAGATGAGAAACAAAGTCATTAACATTTATCAGTCTGTAAAGGATCACACACTGCAGGCCTAACTGGTCTCAGTTAAGGTCAGTGTTCACAATTCACTGGGCAAAAATAGCATCAATGGGAACGTTCCAAGGATCATCTCACATTTCCTAATTTTATTTTATTTTTATTTTTTTGCACGTTACACAGACATGGCCAAACATGGTGGGGGTAGTGTGATAATCTGTGGTCGCTCTGCTTCTTCAGTACCTGGATAACTTTTTGTAATGGATGGAACAAGAAAATCCTAAATGAGAATGTCAAACTTAAGCTCAAGCGCAGTTGGGTTATGCAGCAGGAAAATTATCCGGACAACACCGACACAAAACTATATTAAATTACTATCGATAAACCATTCAAACCCAATCTTCTCTTTTTTTATGTTTGTAAACCATCACAGCATCGTCACCTGGGGCCTGTGGTAAAACTGTAGACTTCTGAGAGTAACATTGTGGCCCAAACATAGTATGAATACATTTGTTGTGCAATTAATCCAGTTTTTATTTTGATTTATGCTACAAGAGATCACAAACACAATCAAATGGTCAAAAGAGGATAATTAATAATAATTAAAAATTATTCTTGCAGCAATCTGCTTCCCCTATGACCTCTGCAATGCACAAAATGCAGACAGAGGAATCTAATGTAAAACAGAATATCATGGAATTTGTTCATATGTGGAAGTGATCTAACCAATCTGGGTTATCTCTCACAAAACTAGGAGTTTTCACTCTATGTAATGTCTACAATAAAAGAAAAGAAACAGACATAAACTGTTTGCTCCCAGCAGCTTTCCATCTGACAACCACTCAGCAGAGGCTCCCGTTTCCTTCACATAAATCTGGAAACAACTTTCTGTAAGCTTTGTCTTCATTCAGTTAACTGTGATACCTAGAAACCATGTTGTGAGATTCAGTCAGAAGTGTAAGACTTACATTAGCCTGCAACTTCAGCAAACCATACAACGATCCTCAATAGAACTGGGGCTTTGTAGCTATACATGCTGATTAATATAGTCCAAGCAAACAGATAAATGATAAAGCTACATGCTTTAGGTAAAGTGTTGTTAGAACATTACAGCAGCTTTCTGAAGGTCAGTGAACCCCATGACGGAGCAGACAAATCTGTAGGCACAATATACCAGTCTGCCATAAAAACAAAAACTAACAATCATTTGAACACCACTGGTGAGTGGGAATAAGTCAAAATCACACAAATCTGGGCAAGATGATACTGTTGACATGTGGTTAAAAGTTTAGGTTTGTCCTAATTATTTATTTTAGTAAAGGGAGGATTGTTTTTTTAATCTGATTTAAGAATGCACAATTATAGTATTGCATATATCATTATCAGGGAGAAGAATTATTGTGATAAAAAGTGTGAGTTATTATATTAACATCAAACTAAGTGATGATGTTTGCAAACTCAACAAACTGACAGGATAGTGGGGATCGTTGCTTGTTCTATGTTAGCATCACACTAGTAGCACAGTACTGAATGAACATTTTAATTCAGTATTTGTTTTTAAGGATCTGACTGTATGCAGTGAAAGACATACCGCCAAATAGTGATGAATTTTAACAGATAGATACCTTTTGTGACAATCTTGATTAAAAATGAACCTGCATTACTGAATGGACTCCACATTCAAAGGTTAAAGTTCTGAAGCCAATTATTTTGCAACATAAATTACGATGCCATGACTTTTTCTCTGGCTTTGAGTCTTTTATGCTGCTTTACTGCAAATCAAAGAAGCTTCTGAAAGATTCATTCACTCATCTGTGATGACCCCTCTATTACAAGCATGTTAGTATGAATGAGGGATCAGTTAAAAGAAAAAGTCAAGGTAAGACATTAGTGCAAAGATTAAACCATCTTAAAACAAAAACCTGAATGCATGGACTGCAAAGGTTCCCGTTTTTATTCTCTTTATTTTATTTTTTTTTATTTTTTTATTACCTCTGTTGTTTGATTTTCTGTATCATTGTAATGTTTTTCCGTATGTACAGTGCCTTGAGTGCCTTGTTGCTGAAAATCACTATATAAATAAACTTGACTTGACTTTTAAACAAAGGAGGATTTTAATAAAATGGAAGTAAACTTTTTTCCAACTAAATATGAAAATTAAAATGCATCAGAGGGTCGGACAAGATGATGCATGTCAGCTTATTTTGTTTGTTAAGGCTTCTGCAGACAGAGCCTGAGCCATAAACCTTTTCGATATGTGTGATAATGAAATTCATTTCTCCCCCTTCCCGTTCTCTTCATTCTCCTCTTACTCTCCCTGTCCTACACACCATCCATTTAAAAAGGGACGGCACTGCATTTAAATTACGTTGGCAGCTTACTGTAAGAGTCCACCGGGGAAATCGAAGAAGAGACAGATAGAGAAAGTGGGGGGCGGGGTGGAAAACAGAGTTATGGGAAACAGCAGAGGGCAAAAGTGCATCTTTAGATGGGGAAGATAGTGATGAGGATGTTGGGAAGAGGCTGGCAGGGGAAGTGGTGTACATAAGTGGATGAAGTGGGAGTAAAGAAAAGCAAAAGGTCAGGGAAAGAAGGAAACTCTGAATTAAGAGTTGAACGAAAGATAGTGCCATGAATTGACAGTGTTAATCCTCTGTCCTTGATCTATTTAACACCTTCTGTCTTTCTTCTTCCTTTCTCTCATGTTGTTTTTCTCTGGTGATGGATGACAAGCAAACCCAGGCAATCCCAGAATGCTTTTTGTCATCCCATAGCAGAGAACTGCTACATTTGGCTATTTACATGCAAATGGGGGTCCTCCTCCACCACCCCCACCATACCCACAAACAAACCTTCCATCAGTCCCATCTGAGCTCTCATTCATTCTGTCCAACTCTGTTTTCACTTTATTACATAGGTGTCCTAAGGGAGTGTTAAAGGAGAGCTTTACTTTTTAGATAAATACACATACTATATCATTAGACCTACAGAAAAATTGATAGCGCTCGTGTTTATTAATCAGCATCTCAGACAAACTTCGGAAGGCATGTATTAAAAATTAAGTCCCTGATTTAGCAGTTCATTAAACCACCTTCAATAACTTGAAGTTGTTGGTTTATGTATGATTTTATCAGTCTATCACATTGTTGTAGAGGTATTTTGACCCACTCTTGCGACATTTTCTTAGGGGGTGATAATGTGCCGGTTTATACACTGTCTACTCAGAGGAGAAGAAGGGAAGAATGAATAGTGACTTCTGACCAGAATATCAATCCTGTTTTTGTATCCTTATGTCCTAAGAGATAAATCCACACGGGAAAATCAGCAGGATCTCTCCTGTCTGTGCTTCTTCAAAACATGCGGTTTTAACTCTGCATGATGAAATGTACATCACACAGGCTCTGAGGTCAAGCGGACAGACAGTAAAGCAGACTGGGAGCGATAATTTAGACCTTAGGGTCCCACTACAGTATTTCAATCAGGTTGAGGTCTGGACCTTGACTAGGCCATTGTAACACTTTGATTCTTTTCTTTTTCAGATATTTAGTTTTAGATTTCCTTCTGTTTGGGGTCATTATGCTTTTGATGACACAGTCCAGGCCAAGCTTCAGCTTGAATAACCTCACTTTAGACTGAAGAATATCTTGGTATACAGAGGAATTAATAATAGACTCAGTGACCGCAAGCTGCCTAGATCAAGAGGCTGTAAAACACACCCAAATCATCAGTTCTCCACCACCCCATAGTTGGTATGAGGTGTTTGTGCTGATAGACTGTGTTTAGTTTTTGCCAAACATGGTGCAACATATACAAATCCCTCCACTTTGGTCTTGTCTGTCTGAAGAGTTTTGTCAAGAATTCCCATGTGAAATTACATTTTTGCATACCAGAGTACATTAAGGAGACAGATAAAGTCAATACAGCAAAGATTATCTTAAAATAAGTAGAGTGTAATATTTGCAGTTCTGACTCTAGCACTTAATGCTTCTTACAGGTGTTGAAACTACAATTACCAGCAACATTCTGTCATTAGAAACTGGTAGTTTCTTTGCTTTTGTGTGTTTCTTTTCTCCTTGATAGTATTTCTCATTCAAAACCTAAATTATTCTAAAATAAGGTGTGGACCAACCAAGCAGGTTGACTTTTTTCTATTCCTTTTCTATCACACCCCCTATTGCTACATAGCCAACCACCATCCATCATAAGCCCCCGGAACTTACTTGTAATAGAAATTTCAGTATATTTAAATATATATATTTGTGCCAAATCAGATGGAGTTGTTTTTATAGAGTTCCTTGAGATAGCAATTTTGATGTATAGGGGTTTTCTCTCTAAATTAAACACACACAAAAGGTTGGCATTTCTCTCTTCACTCACTTTTTTTGTCATTACAAAGATTATTTAGCTTATTATCCATAATGATAGTGAGAGGTCCACATGTCAAAATGTATTTACCTGTAGGTAATGAACCAGTAATTTTAACAGCATTCTGATGCATGAAGCTTAACACCTTCAATGTCATGATCCTTGGGTGATTGGGTTTTGGTTCTTTTGTGTCTCTGTTTTCATTATCTCCTTGTTGCTTATTATGTTATAAAAAGTCTTGCCATATTAGTGTATTCCTTTATGCTTAGTTTCTTACTCATTACTTGTGTTCTGTTCCCTGTGTATTGTAGTTTATTTCTCTTAGGTTTGTATTTGTCTTTTCCCCTTGGTTAAACTTTCCTTGTGTCTTAGTTCAACTACCTCTGTGTTATTTAATCTCCCTCCTTCAGTCTCCCTGCCTACCTTCTGCCTTACCTGCTCCATATTATCTCCTGATGAACACACCAGCATCCAATGACATTCTCCACACCTCCCTCAGTATATAAGCCCTCTGGTTCTCATTGTTCTCCACTGAATCCTATCGTAAGACTGCTGGTTATTTTTCATTTACTATCCGTTTCCATACCTGTTGATTTGCCAGTGCTCCTACTACTGTTCTCCTTGTGCGTTCCTGTAAGTTTCCATATTTAATAAATCAACACCATGTTAATCCAACGTTCTTTTCTGCACTTAGGTTCAACTTCAAATTCCAAACACATGACACATTTACTTCAAATTATAAGTTCTGTAATTTCTGTTTCTTAGTTTCAAAATTTTATTCTTTTAGAGAAAACAATTAAAAGCCAAAGTTCGGCGTGGCGCATGGTGTAGCATTAGAACGAGTGACCTATTTACAGAGACTTCAATTCTTGATGCAGCTGTCCTGGGTTCAAGTACCAACTCCGGAGACCTGTGCTGCATGTCTTCCCCCGCTCTCCACCCTATTTCATGTCTGCCTACTGTTAAAAAAAAAATAACAAAAATAAAGGCAAATAGTACCACAAAAAAACGTAAAAGAAAAAACAAACTAAAAGTTAACATTCAGTCCAGCAGGTGTGATATAATTGGTTGTCACACCAGTTGGACAGTACTAAGCAGTCACCTTTGTCTTAAATACCTACAACAATCAGAAATGCATCTGCAAAGTTATTGTTGATCTTGCACTAATATGCTAAGTTAACTTGGTTTACTCTAGCATATGTTTCCCAAATTTAGGGCATTTTTGGTCTTTCTTCTGGAATTTATTCTCATCTTCCTCCATCACAGTTAATGTAAACAGAAGCATTTGGAGGGACCACAGTAACTGTCCCTCGTAAACCAGGTGATAGCTGAACAGTAAGTATGGAGGTTTATGTTTATGTTTATGTTTATGTTTATGTTTATGTTTATACATGTGGCAGACGATTTTATCCAAAGTGACTTTAAAATGACGACATAATGCAGTTTTCTGCAGCAATATGTTTGGTCTGGCTCTTTGCAACTATTACATTTTTAGTAAAACTAACAATGGAGAATGGAGAGGGAGATTGACAGATGGATCGGTGCGGCTGCCGCAGTAATGGGGGCGCTGTGCTGGTTCGATGTGGTGAAGAGAGAGCTGAGCCGAAAAGCAAAGCTCTCGATTTACTGGTCGTCTACATTCCTACCCTCACCTATGGCCATGAACTTTGGGTCATGACCGAAAGAACGAGATCCCGGATGCAAGCGGCTGAAATGAGCTTCCTCCGTAGGGTGGCTGGGCACTCCCTTAGAGATAGGGTGAGGAGCTCGGCCATCCGGGAGGGGCTCGGAGTAGAGCCGCTGCTCCTCCACAT
>JAHUTJ010067232.1:0-17401 GCA_036250325.1 Characodon lateralis
TATATATATAATATCGACAAAACAAATAAATCATTTATTAAATATAGCCAACAATAAACACGTCACCTAAAATCTAGCACATGAAGCTCAACATCTTTTTGATCTAGTATGAATTAATTGGTTAGATTTTGTCTGCTGCATCACTAGTCTACACTGACAAACTTGTGTATATGATATGAGACCAGGAGCACATCCTATGCTTACACTGATACGTTTCAAAATTTGCAATGATATGATTGTACAGATTTTAGATTATTTGATAAGTCAGTGGTATTACTTATTCATCGCCTTTTATTCCTTTTTAATGCATTGCGAAATACAATTTTTAAATTTGTATGCATTACCTGCATTATTAAACCTTTGCTGTGTTTGCAACTGACACCATGGCAAATTCCTAGTGCTTCACTACTACACATTGCAATAAAGTGTCTTTTTGATTTCTGATATAAGGGCCAAAGCATTGCCAGCACCATGTGGCTCTGTGCTGAGTATTGAAGCCACCATATGGAATGAAACAGCAAAGACTTCGGAGCACATAATTTACTCCAGGATTACTAAGGAATACTTGACAAATTTTGTCTGTGAAACTTCCAGCCAGCAAACTGGTGCAGAAGGTTGATGGAGGTAAACTGGGCCAAGATCCAATGGGTCTTTGAGATCTAAACTGACTACTTGGTTATGGTTAACTAGCCAGACATTGTTGTGGGCAACAAAGAAAAAGTTGGTGATAGCAATCGAACACATGTAGCCAGAGAAATACCAACGGCTCAAAGGAAATAAGCAGGGTAATTGTGTGAAATTGTGGCCCAGTAGAGCCATTAGTCAACATAACACACCTGGGTGTGACCCCTTCCAAACTGGGATTGTGGTTTCAGGTGATCCCAGGAACATGTCTGACATCTCTGTCGAGAGGGCTACTGTCCTGTAACAGCTGAGGCAAACTTTCAAGCTCCCAGGCCTTTAATATGAGACCTGAGTGTTAGGTGGAACTGCACAAACAGAAAAAAGGGGATAGGAGAAACTAAACTTTCTTTTTAGTAATGCAACTTACTGTTGTAAAAAGAAACATCAAATTGAATTCTAAGCTATCACCTTTAGGTGAAACCTAGGAGGTGTGGTTTTGCACATTTGAAATGAGATTAAAATCATTTTAGAACCTGGTACATACAACATATGTAAAATTCAAATGAGATTATTTATTTAACCATTGCTTTATATACAGTTTTAGGCTTGCTATACGTATATCAGCTTCTTTTGGAGGTGACGACAAGCTGTCCTGAAAGAGAAAGACATTGCTTTGTTTGCTGTTTAAAAATGGCTCATAATCAGACTGGCTCAAAGTGTAATTGACTATAGGTAATGGAGTGAAAAATTGCACAAATTAAAGGAAGATATAGGCCCATGTGGAAAAATGCAATTTCAAGCCCTAATAGATTCCTTGTATTCCAGTTTAGTGTTCATTCATTAGCATTTATTATTTCAGACAATAAACAGGGTTTTTTCACATTTCAAAGTCATCCAGTTTTTCCTAGCTTAGTTCTAAAAAGTGAAGGCAAGCAGTGTTTTGAAACATAACAAAGTTCCTATTAACCAACATTGCCATGATAAATACATACAGTGTGCTGGAGTTCTAAACATTTACCGTATTTTAAATGCCATGCTAATATTATGATTTTAAATATCCTATTTTTGCTTTTGTTGATGAAGGGTGTAGGTTTTTTCAGTAAAGTGTTAGACTGAAATGCTGATGTCAACATCCCAGAATATATTTTTTTTGATGTTTAATGTATGATTTAATGAACTATTTTGTCATGATACAAGCTTCTTCTCCTAGAAATTATATTTTGTGAACTCTAAGCAGAATATCTCACACTTGAAGAGCCTCTCCTCACTTTAGAAAATCCAGTGATCTTAAAGTAAAAACGTAATAAATGTAAAATACAATATTACACCAACAGCTATAATTTTCTTTTATCAGAGAGAATTACTAATCTATTCTGATTATTCATCTTCTTAGTAATCTTCTCACATAGTGGTCCATCAAATACTCCACTGAAAGAAATATTTCAGATTTAAGTGGGGCTGAGTGGAGTTTAGTCAGAATCTTACCTACTGTAAACAGTGGTTAGAATGACTTCAGTTTGGAGAAACAGATTAATACACAGTGGAGAGTGAAGCTACCTAAGTCCATATGTTATTGCTACTGCCTTAACAGCTATGTTGGCTATACTGTGTTGATTGGCTACCATGTTAATAAAAATTCTAAATTTAACAGACCGCTCACATAGCTTGTGTTGCTGGCCAGACTGCTGTATGAGTAGCATCAACAAAAGATGTGCCCCCCCTGTAACAATAAGGCTACCACCAGAAGAGCTCAGATGATTAAGCTGTTTGACACTATTCCTTTATGATATAAATTAAAACCAACTTCTGGGTTGCTGTGGCGCACACGTTTCATACATAGTGCTGAAATGTGCAGAGGCAACACAGATCATTGTATTACAGCCTTGGATAGTTTATTAGACATGTCATTGCCACTGAATAAAACAGGTTTCAGAAAGAATCTCTGCATGCCATAGCATGGAGCATCAGCTGCCAACCAGAAACTGCCGGTGTGTGTTGTTTGATAGAAAATATCAGTTGCATACTTTTTTACACCCATCTGTTGCAAAGTAATGTGAGCTTCCCTTGACAGTGTGATGAGGGTTTTTTGATCCCTCTGTCTTGTAACAACATTTTCGAGGTCAATAATGGATTTTGAAGGTGGATATTTTGGAAATTGCTTTAATTTACAACAGCAGGCAGAAACTATTATTTGATGGTATAGGGGGAGCATTGGTGACTTTGACCTATTTATTCAATCTGCAAGGCATTCCTAAGGTCTTACAAATGTCAGTCAGTCATTTTCTATATCGCTTCTTCCATAGTGGGTTGCAGGGGTGCTGGTGCCTATCTCCAGCAGTCTATGTGCGGGAGGCGAGTTAGCTGTGTTAGCTGTAATATTACATCAACATGGAAGCGTGTCCGCAGTTTATCACACCAACAAAATTGAATGGTTTATGAACCAGTGATGTTAGTGTGATAACAAAAAATTGTATTTTTAGTTATACTTTTAAATATTACAAAAAATGTGTCTTGTTCTTATAAAGCCAAAATCATTGTATATTTTATGCTGGATGTCCTATCCCACCACTAGTATTCATACCTGTGTCTTTGAGACAACTCTGACTGCTGTCTACTGCAGAAAATACTGCTAGGAACAGCTCAACATAACCTCACTTTAAATGATCAAAACTATTTCATCAAGCGTGAACACCCATCCGTCTTTCTTAACCCTCTATCCATCCTTGGTTTTAACAGCTTGCATTGTCCTTCTGTTACAACTAATTATACCATTTAAGTACTGGAAGGAACTGCAAATCTATTTTCGATTCTTTACAAGTTGCCAACATTCTTACTCACACAGGCCACTTTTGGCTCTCAGTGACGCAGTGGAGCAGGGAATCACCTCAATGAGTTTTAATGGCAACAATATTTTATCTCCTGCCACAGTAACCTTGGCTTTATGCCTTTCTCCACACTTTCTCACTGCTTCGATTGCTCTCATCTGGGATCACTATATTCATCTTTCATATTTAAAGTACGGGTTTTTCATAGCTATTTAATATATCCTTTTTTGCAGAAACACACACACCAACCCCACTTAAGCTCTTTTGGCATATTCATGTTTATTAGTCATTAAAACCTATATCAGGAGCACAGGTGGCACATTAGAGGTAAAAGTATAATATTTATGATGAAACAATGATGACAGCCTCATACAGACATCTATAAATGCAGGTCCCCCTTGCACTCATTCAGGCACTCATGTGTTCAGTGTCTAAACGTGTACTCCTGTGGGAAAAGGTGGCTAATTCTGTCTAATAGCATGGCCACCCTTCATCTTCCCACTGGGATCCTGGTATTCAATTACTACCCGTTTATACCTCTCCCTGCTACATATTGCCAACAGCACTGACAGACTAATGGTGCATCTTATTACAGTAGTTCTAGCTGGAGTAGCATAAACAGTTTTTCTAACTGAATAAGAGAAATAGTAGAATTTAAAACTCTAAGCAGTACCTTTTTAATCGCTGCTCTTTTTTTGCAGTAAAATAATTATTTGAATTATATGGAACGCAATTCAAAACTGTAAAAGTTGAGGACTTTTGGCTAGAAACAACCTTGTTGATGTTGAAATGGTTCATCTGACACGGTTCCGTAAAAAACAAATTGACAGGTAGCATGTGGAACTGGAGCTTATTAGTTGCAACTGTGGGCTGTGCTGCTTCATTTCTCCAGTCTGACTTCAGGTTCCCTTCACTCCCTCTCACTCTCTTACTCCCTTGGGAATTTTTTCTTGATGAACATCAAACATGGAGACACACGTACACACCCTAAACTTCAACCCTCAAACAAGTGACCAGCTTTTATTTTTTGACTGTTTTCAGTGGAGTGTATAAGAAGTTCAAGTGGACTCTCAAGTACCTCTGAGGACATGTAAGGGTCCATAAGAGATCAATGTTAAGTGTCAATGTTTTCCATGTAAAATAACTGTTTCTCAATGTTCTTTTCTTCACAGAGAAATAAAGAGCAAACTTTCAATTCCGAACATGAACCAGGCGCCCAATTGGGTAGTTCATGATTCTGTTGATGCATTTTTGTGTCTTTAAGAGATAGCCCTGATTTTTTGGAAGTGGGGATCTGTTAAAAGGTTATAGCACCTGATAGCTTAACTGCAATCATAAACTTACATAGCATCTTCATTTAGAACAAATCCAGACCACTTGGGGCCAGAGACTGAAGCTAATCGCTAGTGTGTAACAATTAATAACTAAAGAAAAGCTGTATCATCTAAAATCATGTTCAGTCTAAAAATGTGTTTCAGCTAAAAAAAAAATTGTTTTATAAACAGCTTTGATGTTTTTGTAATTGGAGTTTTTTTAAGACTAGAGAAGTTCCCTCTGTCTTGGCCTCTTTTAGAGTAGCTACAGTAAGCCTCTGGGACCAACTGATCTAGAGTTATAATAAATAAAGAAACCGTGAGGGTTATCTACTGCAAGTAAGAAATTAAATGTTTTATACTTTTTAACCAAAATCCCACCTTAAAAATCCTGAACTTTTGCTAGTTTTTTATTTCTGCATTTCTCCCCAGTGAGACAACACATGTTATAAATATAACAATTTCAAACACTCTCAACACTCTCAACCTGTGATTACACATGAGGTTTTTCTGTTCCTTCTCCATCTTACAATTATAAAGCAATATACAAGCTTGTATGAGAGAGATTTGGAAAGGTGTACAACTGCGCCAAAATACCAATAACAAAAATTTGTTGGACTTTGTTCCTTTTAGTTTCAGCTCAACACCATATGGCAGCCTGTTAAAAAATAGCAAGAACAAAGTCCCTTCCACCACTCTTCTGTCTGATTGGGGTAATTTTGCCACATTGTTTCCAAAACTTACTCCTTTTTCTTTCTTGTGTTTAAAACCTTTCAGTGTAATCTCTCCTTCATGTTTCCAAAGAAAGCTACAGCTTCTAATTTGATTTTTAATAATATTGTTACTGGCAGCAGAACAACAATTTATGAGTAAAACCTTCACCAGTAAGAATAGTATGACTGTTCATTTAGTTCATTTATAAAAGTATAGTGAGTATATTAACTGTAGCTCATAACCATATTGGATTATTGCTGTGGCTTCTAGCTAACCACTTTTTGCACATTTGCAAGTACATATGAACATCTTTATCCTCCACGTCTGAGTAAGTGCATACTAAACAGTTAATGTCGGATTCTACAATTCTGGTGAAAAGTTGTATTTTTATCATCTGCATGAAACTCATGTAATTTTCAGTTTTTTAATGATACATTAGAGCTGCTGTTATGCAATTATTGCAGTGCAACAGATTTCAGGGACCCTAAAAATATTCTATAGTCCACACAGGGTCACAAATACCTGTGTGGAATGCATTTGAACTGGTTGGACACCATTACAGAAACTTAATGTTATTTTTAAATAAGCGCTACGATTTCTGCCAAAAACAGTTCACTATAAATTTTATCCAAAATTGACATCTTTAAGTGTGATTGATATTTGCATTTGCATATCTGGCTTCTGGATCAAAGGTTTAAGGACAAAGGGGATAAGGGCTAAACTATCTGGTCACAATGACAATAAATATGTTTGTTGGAGTCAAGGTGAGGTTTTCAAACCCTCTTAAGCTCAAAGGGGTTTTGAGAAGTTTGAGCTCAAAATAACATGCGCAAATCTAACAGAATTTTTCTGACAATTGACATACTCTAAACAATCATTATGTTAATAATTATGGTTTTCAAATGGGAATGATAATTCTGGCCTTCTTTTGCTGCTGGTTGAGAAAAACCTGGGTGGATTGCGACAAAATGCATTTTTTGGAATCTGTGAGCTCTCTGCTTACAGCAGACATGCAAGTTGTGTGTAGAAGCCATGTGGTGAACAGCTGAGACCTAGTTTTGCGGTTACGTCATTGTGTGGAGTTTGTTTATTTTCTGATTCAACTGCCTTTAGTTTTAACTGTTTTTGGTGTTTGTAGAAATGGTTTATATAAGTTTTTAGCCAAGATTCTACTATTTCTGTGGATACCACATATGTTTATGTTTAACTAATGGAACTTGCAGTAAAGAAAGTAGAAGAAAACAAGAGGTAAATTCTGCCTCCAGTACTGGGGATTTGGCTTAAGAGGTTAAATAATAAACCAGCTCTCAATCATGGTGGTGGATTGAATAATGAAAATTGAGCACTATTGCACCTCCACATGCTTTAGCTTTACCTCAAATCAACAGCTAGATGGTTTAAACCTGGACACCATATAGTGTTTCTACAGGAGATCTACAAGAGATCCTGGATAGATAGTAAAAAAAAAGGTTTTTGAATGAACATTAAGTTTCTGGAAATGCCCATACCTTTGCCCAATTGAAAATCTGAGGACTATGCTTAATAAATCACTAAATAAATAAGGGAAAATGGGATGGAAAAACAGAAGAGAGGTAAAGTAAAAAGGAATTACATTTTCATTTAGAAAAAAGAATGCTATGTTTCAGTATTCTCGTAGTTACACTTTTTGGTGGGAAAATTATATTTCAATCCTCATTCTAGGATATAACTCTCAGGGCAACGCTCCAAAATGTCTGACTCTAAAGTATTGTTGGGAGGATTGCCACTCGTCATTTTCAACAGCATTCAATGCTATCACTTTGTATTCACTTAGACCGTCAGGTCTTTTTTCTACTTTTTCCACCAATTTCTGAACACAACAGGTTTGCAAAATTGACTCAAAAAACAGAATCATCATAAGCAAGTTCTTTAAGGATTTTACTCACTTTTTGTCTGTCTTACTATGGCATTCTTCTCACCTATGGGGTCTGTAATAATTACGTGCACATATTATGTAACTTATTCACATTACTCTGTGACTTCAGGCAACTTTTAGGACAGCCTGTAGCTGCTTTCTTTTGTGAGGAGTTGAAAGTGGTGGCACCATATTAAGGTTGTCTTGTAGAAACTCTGGTTGGGACAAATTTCAAGCATCATGCCATTAGAATTCATTTAATTAATGTAGTAATCTTAATTTACTCAAATCATTATTATGTATAAAAAATCTTGATCAGAAAATCTTTAATTTTTTTCGGTGACAAAAGTTTGTTCCATTATCTTTTGTGGAGCAGTACAGTATGTACACCAATTTATTGTGTCTACAACTGCTGCAATTGGCTCAGCCATAGTAATTGACATTACACACAAAAACAGTCTAATTTATGCATGTGGCTCATTTTGAAGTGCTCACTGAGGTCAACGAATGCTAATGGATTAAGTGCCTGCAATTTGCTTGGTCATTGCCTACATTTTTGTATCATTATATTTGGAAACCAACTCACTCGAGACCAATATTGTGTATATTTTTCTGTCAGAAACTGGAAAGAGTAGCTTTTTGAAATAGGAAGTGAAGCAGATGACACAGCCATAATTTCATCTCTTAGATGCTCCATCGACAGTCTCAGCACACACTCTGCCTCTCTGTCACTGATGGAAAGTCACGACTCAAGTTGAAGAAATATGCAAGAACACATTTTGGTGCTCTTACAGAAACTCTAGCACATGCACACATATTTTTTGCATCTGCTTAGACCTTCTGAATTAAACAGCTTCCACATGCACACAGGCGTATCACTCCCTCACACATGCACGCATGCACAAACACACACACGTGTACATTTAAAAGACTCAGAGGCATGAAACAACATATTGAATAGTAATCAAAGACATTTCCATAATGCTAAACATAATACCCGATGAAAACGACGGAATGAACTATAAAGGGGGAAAACAGCCAAGCACCAAAACAAGTGCAATATTGTAATGAACAATAATGTGAGAGAAATTGAGGGAAGGTCAGCCTTTTGAGGGGTAGCAATGCTCAAGGGGGGAAGCTAGCCTTTGCATGCATGTGTGAACATGTTTAATTTCAAGATAACAGTTATGCCTTAATACGTAAAATAAAAAACGTTAAGCAAAATTTATTTTAAATGTTTATCTGTGTGGGCCTTTGCATCTGAGAGTGCATGCCCATGAATGCAGTCAAATGGTTTATGCAGTGAAGTTAGAGCTTATTAAAGGGAGTGTAAAGCAGAGAGAGTGTAATTACCAAACATAAATGAGAAGCTCTCACCCAATGTATTAAATTACCCTGAGAGAGTAATGCCAGCTGATAATTGGACTTTCTCATCTCAGAGAGTGTGCGTGTGCACGTGCACGACATAGAATTCTTAAGAGACCATGTGTGCAGGCACTCATGTCTATGTACATGTGGGCACAACATCTTAAGTTATAAGATGTGGCATAACTTTGTAAGTGCTTATAGGGCTGAGTGCACAGAGTTCTGTTTATCTGATGTCCTTTTAGTGAAGGAAACTCTTGTTGCAATTCCTCTTGTGTACTTCCCTCACACAGAATATATTCTTATCGTTTTGTGAAGGCCTCAGAGGTTTGTTAGGAGATTAGTGAACAAACAGCATCACGAAGACCAAAGAGCACTGTAGAAAGATCAAGAAGTTGTGGAGAAGTTTAATGCAGGGTTAGGTTGTAAAAGGTTCTGACCATCTCATGGAACACTGTTAAAGCCATCATATGAAAACTGGAAAGATTATAGCAAGAAGACCATTGATCGGACAAGCAGCCAAAATGCCCATGGTGTCACTGAAGAAATGTAGATATCCACAGCTCAGGTATAAGAATCTGTTGACAGGACAACTTTTAGTTGTGTACTCCACAAATCTGTCATTTATGGAAGTATGGCAAGAAGACAGCCATTGTTGAAAGAAAACCATAATAAGTACCATTTCAAGTTTGCCAACAAACCATAGGGTAAAAGCAGCAAGCACATGTATAAAGGTACTCTGATCAGATGAGACCAAAATGTAACATTTCGTTTTACATGCAAAACACTATGTGTGTGACAAAACAAAAGATTGTAAATCATCCTGTTTCCACTATCTCCATAGTGAAACATAGTGCTGGTAGCATTATACTGTGGGGATGTATTAATTCTGTAGGGACAGGGAAGCTGGTACGAGTTGATGAGAAGATGGATGGAACTAAATATAGCACAATCTTGGAAGAAAACTTGGGCACAAAAGACCTGAGACTGTAGTGGAAGATAAGAGCTTCAGTGAGTTGATTTATATAAATTTAAATCATATTCAAGCATTAAAACAACTCTGTCAAAGTCTGTAAATTAACAGATGTTCTCTAGATGTACAAAGATGAAGAGAGGGATTCCAAAAGACTTGCAGCTGTAGTTGCATTACAAGTTGATTCTGTAAAGTATTGATTCAGGGAGGCAGTACTTTTTTAATCTGTAAACCAATTTGAAAACCTCATTTTAGTTTCCATTTTGCTTAGGTTTTGTTTGTCTATCACATAAAAGGGGTGAAAGGTTCAACGAGTGTGAATACTCCATGAAAGGGAATGCATTTATGTATAGAATGAACTGCTCTTTACCAAGGAAGTACCAATATTCTTTCCTGTGCATGTGTGTGAGACAACGATCCTGTATCGGTGTTAGTGTGTCAGTGAAAATGAGGACTGGTGTGTTCCATGAAATGAGTGGGATAAAAACTGCCTGTCCATCAGGATGACGGTTGAGTGCTGGCGGAAATCTGTACACCGATTTTGTTACGTATGTGCATGGTTATTGGTGTGTTTCTTCAGTTTTTTTGTATCCCTAAGTGCATTTCCCTCCTCCTATTCCCATCTCATTCCACTGCACTGTCCTTGCAGTGTCCTCCTCTCTGCCTCTCTATCCTCCTCTCTTGCTGTTTCCATCTCCTGGCCTTGCACACATTCTCTTTCTCCACTCCCCCCTTTGCTCTCTCTTTCCTTCCTCTCCCTGCGCCTTCTTTGGCTCTAACTTTCTGCACTGGGGGAATAACATGCTTCAGAGCTTTCAGATTGAGACAGAAAGTGCAGCTCCATTCGCAACTGCACCAGAGCTTTCAAAGTAAACACCGCAATGACAGTCATGTACATGGAAACACAACACAGAATTTGCATGCTCAAACTAAAGTGGCAGCATTAGTTTGGATGTGCTACATGTCAACATGGCGGAAAAAGCTGAGAAATCCTTAAAAGGCTGCAGCACAAGGAGGATTCCAGAACAAAAATTATGTAGATGGAACATGTCGCCAATAATAAAACTTGCATCAGATTTGCAGATAAAGACAAGTAAACAAACTGAACGCGGGGGCTTCCATGAGAAAAAAATATAAAGAATAAAACAAGGTAAACACTCTCAGCTGCATCAACATTAGTTTGAAGAAGCACACAGAGGCAAGCAGTGAAAAGGGATAATGGAGATGGAACAATAGGCTTTAAAACAGACAGCACATGGAATAAAATGAAAGCCACAGAGGGATAACCTGATAGACACAGGGAAGGGGTTAGTTTGCTAAATGGGTCTGCTTGATAATTGTGTTCTTTGACAGCCGAAACTGACAGGAGCGGTACTTAATTAAAGCCAAGCAGGAAATGACTATTTATCGAGGCTCCATCCTATCAGCACTAAATGACATGGTGTTTTATTTTCCAGCAACTAGCTGGCTGCAAAACGTTGACTTTATTTAATTTGATAAGTATGTGTTCGGAGGAGAAGGGCTAAAAGGTGTGTTCATAGTATGAACGTTTGTGTGTGCACATTGGCATGGATGGTAAGTGGTGTGTGTGTGGGAGTGTACAGATTTATATCTATGTAAAAAATAAAAAAATGCATCAGCATAGTGACATAAAGCCGCCTCCGGCAGTCTAAAACAAGTATTAGGTCCATTCAACAAACTCCCACCAAACACATATGCAATGTCCTCTGCTTGCACACATCTAAATGGACTAAACAGGCATGTCCAAGTACAATGCGCAGTTTAGCACAGCTCTCTCTGACAGTTTGAAGTGTCAGCTCCAAGTGTCAGTCCATGAGGACAGATGACTGTGTGTATGTGTGTGCGAGTGCAGATCCATGTGTGCTGCAGAGCCTGGATGTCAGCTATTCATTCACAGAGGTATTCAGCTGCTTCCCTCTTAAATTGCCATGCACTTCCCTGGCCTTGAAGTAAGGGAATTTAAAAGAGGAGCTGGATAGATGGATGGGTGTATGGATGGAGTTACCCATAACAAGCAATCAAAACAGAATGGACTTGTTTGCCCAAGGACACACTGGAGGCACTTTGCTGAATCTGTGGGAGTTGGTTATGTTAGTTGAATTACTTCAGGTTAAAAGCAAGAAAAAAATTACAAGTTATGTCTGAGTGAGAAATTAAAGATTTACTGTTCAACTGTGTCCATGCGTAGGCAAATAGTCAAACGGTCACATTACCTTTCAGCCAAATATGTTCCTTATTCTTTGAGAGTCTTGGACATTATGACAAATGAAGGCCATGCAAGGTCATTAAAATGGTAAAATTAAAAAAATTTAAAGGATATTAAATTAGGGCTGTAGAACTATACAGTACCAACCTGAAGTATATTATAGTTCTTTGATGGCATCAATAGATCCTTAATGCGTGGAACTTTATCCAGACGCGCCTGTAACCTCCAGCATGACTCTTATCCAAAAATCAAAATTAAATTCTCAGAAAGAGCTTGCGTTTAACCATTTACTTAATAAATTTAGAATACACAGCAAACAAAAATGTAGAGAAATGACATATCGACGAGTTGCTATTGAGTCAAAGTGGGCATAAAAATGGGAGATAAAGAGGTCAAAAAACTGTTTGGCTCCTCTCCCCATCTTGTCTGTCTGGCACTCTCGCTCCATCGACATGTAACTCAATGACACATTACCCGGTAAAGATTAAACATGTTCAGCTGATCCCTTAAACAAAAAATTTACATATGCAACAAAAAACAAATTATATAATATTTAAAAAAGCTTTACATTTTGGCAATTTGTGCAATAACCAACCAAACATATGACTGTGCTTCAAATCAATAAAGGCTTGCATAATTAGCAAATAGTTCCAGTAGGTTGTTTGTTAACAACCAGTAGAAAGCAAATGGTGGATATAGGGAAGGCTCAAAGGGTCTCTTAGCATGCCTTGATAGAATCCAACAAACACCTTTTAATATTCTTCTAGGTTTTCAAACACATACACACACAGATGCTTTAAGAGCATCACCAGGCCTGCAACCATCGACACACTGGGTGAGTGATGAGTGATTAAAATTTTATTTATTTTTACATTTAGAGAAATTATTTAAAGTGTATTGTGTTCCATTTTTCACATGAAAGGAGTTCTATTTAATTTAACAAAACATAGTCTTCGGTTAAAATTGTGTCCTATTTTTGTACCTCGAACCTTTCGTTTCAGTCCAGAACTCTTTCAAACTTTGTGTTTTACATAATACTAAATGGTTTAGTTAAAACTGGATGTACAGTCAGAAATCAAAAATCAAAAGGTTTACCCCGCAAACCTTTAACAAATTTTGAGCTAGAGCTGGGCAATAAAACAACAGCAAAATACATCTCGAAATAATTTTTCCTTGATAGACATATAAGAAAGGTTCGATATAGACCTTCAATATACAGACAAATTGCGTTGCTGGAATAAAGCGAGGCAAAGTTACGATGACACCGACAGCACAGTACCAGACAGATGCAGTAATGGCTAATATTTGTGCAGCTGTAGCCTCTTAATTCAGGTAACAGGTAGGACTTCACTGGAAGAAGAAAAAAAAAAAGAGTTCCCCAAAGAAGAAAAGACGTAAGACCCAGCAAACGACATCGTTGATAAGTAGGGTCTGAACAGTTTAATCGTGTGGAGGTATTTTGGCTGGTTAAAGTTGGACAAAAAAACAAATAAGCATCCACTGCAAATTACGTTGAGTGCATTACAAAGTCGGGTAATACCAACCTATTTTACCACCCGAACCAGTGCCACACACTGGAGCAGCAAAATTTAAAACTTTACAATCCCAACATGAGCGGCAACAACCAACTAGAGTTGGCTTTTTAATGCCTTATGATAGAAAAATCGTAGCGAGACAGAAACGGTGCGTTACAAAGCATTGTTTGCTAAAACCTGCCGCCACAGAGACAGTTTCTTCCCCCAGGCTGTTTCTCTGATGAACACTTGACAGAGTCTGAGAACAACACCATGCATACTTGGACTGATATCACATTATCCTACCTGTATAGTCACTTTGTATATATGTATATTTAAAAGATAATTTTTATTTCCATTTATATTGACAAATAAAATAGCAATCTTCACTGAAAGCAAAGTGTACCAGAGTCAAATTCCTTGTTTGTGTGCACAAACTCAGCAATAAAGCTGATTCTGAATTTATTTATCAGTTAAACAATGTTTGATGACATGCTCAGCTTTTGAAAATAAAATCTTTAAATCAAAAATAACCTTCTGATATCTTCAAATCTCACTTCATAGTACCAGGGAACGTTAAAGACTGACAAAAATAGTGATTTGGTTTATATTGTGACATATATCGATATTGAGGGATATAAAAAATATTATTGTGATTGAGATATTTGGGGGTCTGGAGAGGAGGGTCCATCGGATAATCGAACCTTCGGATTCAGGAAGGGCAGTGTGGTTTTCATCCTGACCGTGGAACACTGGACCAGCTTTACACCCTCAGCAGGGTCATGGAGGGTGCATGGTAATTTGCCCGACCAGTCTACATGTGATTTGTGGACTTGGAGAAGGTGTTCGACCATGTCCCTCAGGGAATCCTGTGGCGGGTATTCCGGACGCATGGGGTACCAGCTGTTAGGTCCCTGTATGACCGGTGTGAGAGCTTGGTCCGCATTTCCGGCAGTAAGTCGGACTTGTTTCTGGTGATGTTTGGACTCCGTCAAGGTTGCTCTTTGGTACCGATTCTGTTCATAACTTTTTTGGATAGAATTTCTAGGCACAGCCAAGGTGTTGAGGGAATCCCTTTTGGTGGCATTAGGATTGCGTCTCTGCTTTTTGCAGATGACGTGGTCCTATTGGCTTCATCAGCTCGTGATCTACAGCTCTCACTGGAGCAGTTCGCCGCCGAGTATGAAGCGGCCACGAGGAGAATCAGTGCCTCCAAGTCTGAGGCCATGGTCTTGAGCCGGAAAAGGGTAGAGTGCCTTCTCTGGGTCGGGGGGGGGGGGAGGTCCTGCCTCAAGTGGAGGAGTTCAAGTATCTTGGGGTTTTGTTCACAAATAAGGGAAAAATAGTACGGGAGATCGCAGTCATGACCAGTGGTTCAAATTTTTGTTTAATCTATTTTTGTTTGGTTTTATCTTTGTTATGTCTTATGGGTAACATATACTTTTTGTGGGTTTTAGAATTCAGGATTTTATTGTTTTGTGTCTGTGTATGGTGTTTCCTCATCTACGATTGACATTCTCCTCTTAGGTATACACTTTCAATAACATTCTATTCAGGTGTCTAATAATTATGATTATGTTAGTTACTTAGTTTTGCATTTTATAGTGTGATTGTATCCTTGATCCTCAGTTTAAGCACTTTGTGTTCTTTGTGTTGTGTAATTGTAAAACATTCTCTATAAGTAAAACCTGGCTGATTGATTGATCTACAATCTAGAGCATTTCAGTGGAACTTTACTCATACAAACATTTTAACTCAGCAAAAGCCAGAAAAAATACCTTCCTAAACTTTGCTAATTAACCTTCTGTAACACTGTTACTTAGAACAAAACTCATCACTGCAGCTTGAAATTGAACTTGAAAAACATGCAACATAGCACTTCAGGATACAGTCAGAGCTAGAAACACATCCATATTCTAAGTATCTTTGACATAGCATAATCACCTATTATGTGCGTGCATTTAAACTCTGATGTGACTGCACAGCTTGGAAAATAAGTTCATGAACTACGTAGTCAGAGACAAATTCCGAATAGTGGTTTTAGTCAGCAAAGTGATTTGTGATTCACCCCTATTACGTGCGTCTTTCTCCTGCCAAACACCGGCATAGCTAGTTCAGTGTCTTAAGTCTGTCTGCTTTTGCCCTGACTGAACTATCTCAAAAGCAATCCAGTGGAAGTGCAGACATTAGCTTTTGTCTGACAGATGGATTCTGTGAGATAACAATCACAAGAAAATGAATTCTGCCAGGTTTTAAGCTATGTGCTGTGTCTAAGATGGAGGGGATTTGTGTCCAATCAACAGCCAACTACAGGTAAGTGACAACACTGACATTCCTAAAGACATCCACAGAGAGGCTAGTGTAGCAATTGAACAAGAAGTAAAAAGCATAGGTCATTTGGAAAGAGCAAATAAAAATCTTTATAGTTCTATGCAATACATTTCCCAAAATTAGAAGCCGAGGATGGAGGGTTTTTATTTTGGTAAGCCACTGACTCAACTCACAATGGATTCTTAGTGTATAAAAAAGGAAAGATCCTGTTCTCAGGTGGATATCAGTGAAAGTCAGAAACTTCGAAGTTCCATGGTTGATTGGTAAAAGCTACAGATGCACAGAACTCAACAATAGGTGCAGTAAATTCACAGCTCTAACAGGTTGTTCTAACAACACTGCTGGGGAAGTTGATACTGAGTAAAGAAGACTTGAACATTTTCAGTATCATTGATGTAGTTAAAAATTAAAAGTCTGAGGAAGCGCCCAAAGCTGGAAGAATCTTGGACAGTATTTTCTACAGAATTATGGCCATCATTAATTCAGAAGAGAGTAATACTTAGTAGATCACAGAACAGGAAGGCTCAACAACAAAACTGCACTGTTTGCTCTTCTGAGCTCCTAAATTCTGTCTCTCATGGAACATGAATGTTTCGGAAATAATGGCTTTCAGTGAGGTAAGGGTCTACTTATGCTACAGAAAATATTGTTGTTAAAGTTAAGAATACTAACCATTGTTGGGACCCCAGCCATGGGTTATAACATTAAAGGCTGGTATTACTTTTCTGGAGCTTTGAAAATAAATCACATTAAACTACTTCCAACTCAGCCCAGGAAGAGGAGGAGTCAGAGCTGAAATCTCTTACCCACAAACACGTTTCCTCTTTGGCTTGGTCTCAATCCGGCTGCAGCAGCATCTAATGGAGAGAACTGAGCGTCACCTGAAGGTCTTTAAACTCGTGGGCAACAATATGACTACTACCTTTGAAGAATTCCGGGATCCAAGTGACTATGATCTGGCGGCCAAGTACCCACCGATCCCTGTGCAAAAAAGTTAAGTAATGATTTGCCCGTCTGATTTGTCTGTAATGATTTGCTGTTCGAGTACCCAGCATTCATTCATAAAAAAGGAGTAAAATAGGACAAGCTTAACTTCGGTCCTTTATTTTACCCTTTCAGCTCAGGTTTTCATCGTAAATTGCCCTTTTTTTGGTTTAATCTTTTTAATAAATCTTTAGAAATTACAATCAGATCATAATCAGATCAAGAACAGGGACAAAGTACAAATATAGTGCACTTTTTTGTTGTGTAGATAGTTCGCAAATGATGTCACATGTCCTACATCTGGGTTCTCCACCACAATCATGATAATACGGAAGCAGTTTTCACACGTAGATGATTGGACAGCTTCGTTTCCCAAAACCATTTGGAATCTTCTCATCAGAACGGTTCACGTAAGAGGTGATGTTTTGGGCAGAGCAATTAGTTTAGCATGAAGTAATATGAATAATTTTTATTTTATGACGTTTGTGTTTTTTTTTTTGTTTGTGTTGAGTGTGGAAATATATTATGTGTGTGCATTATTATTATGTTCATAACCAGTGTGGGAAGTAAAATGTATAACCTGTGTTAGTATAAGACATTGTGTGACCTGCAGAATTGTTATTGCACAAACTTGGCC
>JAHUTJ010067233.1:0-17394 GCA_036250325.1 Characodon lateralis
TCAAACCAATCTTTCACCAGTCTTGCTGTGTGTATTGGTGCATTGTCATCCTGATACACGGCACCGCCTTCAGGATACAATGTTTGAACCATTGGATGCACATGGTGCTCAAGAATGGCTCGGTAGTCCTTGGCAGTGACGCGCCCATATAGCACAAGTATTGGGCCAAGGGAATGCCATGATATGGCAGCCCAAACCATCACTGATGCACCTCCATGCTTCACTCTGGGCATGCAACAGTCTGGGTGGTACGTTTCTTTGGGGCTTCTCCACACCGTAACTCTCCCGGATGTGGTTAAAACAGTAAAGGTGGACTCCTCAGAGAACAATACATGTTTCACATTGTCCACAGCCAAGATTTGCTCTCCTTGCACCATTGAAACCGACGTTTGGTATTGGCATGAGTGACCAAAGGTTTGGCTATAGCAGCCCGGCCGGGGTATTGACCCTGTGGAGCTCCCGACGGACAGTTCTGGTGGAAACAGGAGAGTTGAGGTGCACATTTAATTCTGCCGTGATTTGGACAGCCGTGGTTTTATGTTTTTTGGATACAATCCAGGTGAACACCCGAACATCCCTTTCAGACAGCTCCCTCTTGTGTCCACAGTTAATCCTGTTGGATGTGGTTTGTCCTTCTTGGTGGTATGCTGACATTACCCTGGATACCGTGGCTCTTGATACATCACAAAGACTTGCTGTCTTGGTCACAGATGCGCATAATGTTGTGTGCATTTCAATATTTTGAGCAAAACTGTGCTCTTACCCTGCTAATTGAACCTTCACACTCTGCTCTTACTGGTGCAATGTGCAATCAATGAAGATTGGCTACCAGGCTGGACCAATTTAGCCATGAAACCTCCCACATTAAATGACAGGTGTTTCAGTTTCATTGTCTGTACAATCAATGCATTTTCTTTTTCCAGGGTGCTGACAACCCTAAAATAGCTTCAAATAGCCACTGGTTATTGCATAAGAATCTAGGAAGGGTTATGAAGCCATTTCCAAAACATTTAGGACAGCTGCCAGTAAATTCACTTGAAGGTACAACAATGCAACGCTCTCAGAACCTGGAAAAAAACTGAGAGCTACATCAGTAAGATAAATCCTAAGGTTAATGGCAGGACAGTTAGAAAAGCAAGTTTGGAAGTGTTAAAGTAGAAAGCATCTTCTCTCTAATAGGATTCATGGCTTAGGTTTCAAAGCTACATCTGAAGCTCAAGACTTCTGGAACAATGTCAGCAAAGTAGAGATGTTTGGCCATCTCACCTCACAATGTTGGGAGAAAACCAAACATAACTTGGAGTAGAGCTGCTGCTCCTTCACATTGAGAGGAGTCAGCTAAGGTGGCTCGGGCATTTGTTTCAAAACACCCCTGGATCCACAACACACTGGAATGACTGTCTCCCGGCTAGCCTAGAAACGCATTGAGCTCCCCCCAGAGGAGCAGGAGGAGGTGTTAGGGGAGAGGGAAGTCTGGGTGTCTCAGCTAAGAATGCTGAGACCCAGTCTCGCATAAGCGGAAGACGGTGACAACAAACACAACTGTTGTACACAGTGAAGCAGCGAGAAATTCTGCATCAATTCTTACAAACATTCAGAGAAACATCAGAGCATCTGTTTCCAGCCCACTCACCAAAGTCAGCAAGTTTTAGCTCTCCGGTGTCGCTGATGAGCAGGTTTTGAGGTTTCAGGTCACGGTGAAGAATGTACCTCTGGTGAATGTAAGACAGGCCTCTCAACAACTGGTACAGGAAGAGCTGAAAGACAAGAGACAAACTGGTGAACAACTGGAAGTAACTTTTACTCTGTGTCCAGATTCATTCATTCATCGGCAGGCATTAGCCCGGCATTAATTCAGAAAAAAAACAGCTCAATAAATGACCTTCTTTATCATGAAGTTACATCCACTAATATCATACAGATCAATCACTGCAGAGGAAGGACGACACTTACTGTTTCTTCCAGTAGAACTGCTGTAATATGCTGCATTGATTGGTCAGAGTAAATTCCTATTGCTTCAAAATTACTTCAAGCATAAATCACAGCTTTTACTTTATGTGTTTTACACCTACTGAAAAAAGAGCAGAAAGCAGAGCTGTGTAGGGATGTGACAGATGTTGCTGAAATAACAAATAGAAAAAAAGGTGCAGGTTGGGTGCCTGAGATTCGTTTCTGCAAAGGGCGGAAAATCAATGGAAGGGAGCATGAGAGGACTGCTGACAGCAGGGAGGAAGTGCACACTGCTGTAAGAAAATCTGTCAACTTTGAACCAGAAGGGAGATTTTTTTTCTTTGCTCACCATGTCTGTACATGTCTCTGCATCAATCCCACTGCTGAATAATGGATCTTTGATCAACAGAGTTACATGCAAATAAACACTGTAGCAAAAGAATTTACTGCAATGATGTGCAGAAAGCTTATTTTCTGCATAGGTTTCTGCTTCTCATTGACGTTTTTTTATCTTTATGATTCAAACATAATTTGTATTTGGTTGGCAATTCAAACCTGAGGATAAATAACAGCTGTGGTTTGAATGATTTATGCACACCTATAGCGATGGTTAAAAGAAAGGATGATTGTAATTTAAATCATGATTTTATAATTATTTAGATCTAACCTGTCTAAAGAAACAGCAGATTACTCAGTTTGTTCTTTAAACAAAAGTGTAGCCATAAAACTAAGTGGGAAATTAAGTACACCCATGGTCCAGCACTTTGTGGATCCATGTTTTAGTTGTTAATCCGTTGTTGTCCAACTTTCTCAGTCAGTCACATGGCCATGGAGGAATTTTGGTTTGCTGAGATTTGCACACAGTTGATTCTGCACAGGTACCAGCATTTATATCAGGTTGAGCATTGAACTTTGAGCCGTCCCAACACAATGATTCTTTAAGTTTCCAGTCTTGCATCATTGCTAGTGCATTTGGAATTAATGGCGTGTTGTGTGATGCGGTTTCAGCCAAGCTTGAGCTGACAGATAGACAGCCTCATATTTTACTCTAGAATATAGCGTTTAAACCTAATTATTACAATCAAGCCCAGGTATTCACCCCTCCACTGCTGTGCTTGACAACAGGTTGTTTGCCCTTATACGCTGGCTGGTTAAGGTCAAACACCACTACTTTGATTTCATTTGTCCAGTATTGGAGAAGTTCTGTGATTTGTTCAGCTTACAATGTAAGTTCTGCTGGTATATTCCCATAGCAGCACTTCCAAACAAGCACAAGTTGTTTTGTCCTTTTCTAATTATAATTTCAAAAACTTAAACATTGAACATGTTGACTGAGGTAACTTTAGATTTAGACACAAGTCTAAATGTAAGACTCAAAACAAAGACTCCAGACATGGCTTAGACTCATGATTGGGGACTTGAGTCTCATTAACAACCTTCACCTGATGTAATCCGGAGTGCAATGAAACGCAGCTTTGACAGGAATGAACTTTATGCAAATATTTTCCTGTAAAAGGGTGCGCTTGATTTGTTGCCAAGTGATGTTCATGGACATGTTCTTCTCGTGTTAGCTGAAGCTTCATAACAATGACCACACAGAAATCTCTCCAACTGAATGCTGTAAGAAATGACTTTCGGTTGTTTCATAAACTAACTTAGCTTCAATATCTTTTTCTCCTGCTGTTGAGTTTCCCGAATCGGAAGCTACAACTGGAACCCAACTTCAGCTTTGTCGCGTCGTTCTGGGTCAAAAGAAGAACCTCCGCAGAAGCGAACTGGTGAGTCACGTGATCAAACGAGCGTAATTTGATTGGCTAAAAGCCACTAGACTTTTCTTTTTCTTGGATTTCTTTTGGCAAGTGGCATCCAATGTTAAGATGCATTATCAGCTGCTTGACTCGATCTAGTGCCGATTGCTTTGGCATGAGTCACCACAAGTTCAACACATTTCCAGGGGAATTTTTGCAGGCAAATTTTAAGTACAAAAAAAAAAATCACATAATGACACAGGATACAAATTCAACATTATAAATTCAATGTCTAAATTCTAATGAGACCATTTTACTTTCATATCAGTACATCCTTACAAAGACTAAACAAAAGGCCCATCCAAAAATTCCACATAAACACATCTGAATCTCTTTTTTCATTTACATTTATGTTTTTATTTTTACATTTATGTTTTTCTTTGAACATAAATGTATATTAATAGTTTAAGGGGTAAATATTACATTTTATCTGTTTAAATATGATATTTAAAAGTCTAGTATTGAACGAGGCCGTAGTTTTGTTTTACCATAACTTTCGTTATTTGTTTTTTGTTGAAATGGACAACAACCAAATTTGGTAACTCAGCTGCTAAATTCACAACATTGGAAACAAAATAAAAAAAAAAAGTCATGGCACCAATGACACACATCAATCAGCTTTGTAAAAAGCAGCACCTATGTGTTTATAGTCCCAGTGAATTTCAGGGCACTTGTTTCTTGTGTTTGGTTATTAAAGTCTCACCTGAGACGTGTTCTGACACAAACACAATAAAAGTGGTTCTTTTACAGTACCTTTACATAAAACAGAACCTTTACATAAAAATGCCTGAATCCAAATATGCTGTCATGTCAATAAGGAAGATGAAATTACATTTAAATTTATTTTTTTAATTTGAATTAATGCACTCTACCGTTTAATTTATACAAAGCTTCTCAAGCGATCATCAAACCAAAGTTAATCTCCAACACAAATTCCATCTCTAATACATGCCTTCTTCATAAAGTACCTGCTGCTGTCACTATGATCGCTTCAAGAGGTAAACAAACCCTAAACGCAGAGTCAGCACAGTATTTTCTTTTCATGCCTCAGAGATCAGGCAGTATATCAACCCTGCTTCTGTAGACATGTCACTCAGCAAATAATGAGGCGTGCAAGACGCAGCTCTTCATTTTACTCCAATTCCGCCAATCCCCTCTCATTTCTCTCTTCTCACTGATACTCGGGTCGTGGCCAATTAATCTGATTGAAGCAGCGTGGAGTCCAATCAGGGATGGGGCCCTGTCTGGCATCTGGAGTCACTGGGTCAACAGCTTACTATTCCTCTACCCGGCGGGGGAGAGATGAACCATGGCGAGGAAAATTAGCATGGGAAATTTGTGTTTGCTCATGTATATCAAAGACCGTTCTGAAAAAGTCTCACCCTGTCATGCCTCTAATAAGAGGAAAGAAAAATCTCTTTTCTTCTTCTCTCTTCAAACCCAGCCATGAACGAACATGTTTCTTTTTCTAAGGTTTGACTTCAGCTGCAAACACCTGACTTCTATTTGCATTTTAATAATAAAGTGATGGAGGATAAACGAGGCTATTTATGCAGCTTTGACTGGAGTAACACTACTTGGTTCCCCCACAACATGAAGCAGGTTTCAAGGCAAATAACGTACAACGTCTTAATATAAGGCACAAAGCTTCGGTTTCAATAAATGGTCCTGTTTTACTCGGGAATGTGATTATTTTCACATTTATAATGGATAGTAAAATAAGAAAACAAAATGTTAATTTGACAGATACATTACTACATTATTACAGCTACATTATTAGAAAGAAGTGTCAGTTCTAGAGTTGGGCATCGTCAATAAAATTTACGATTCTGATTCTTTGTTCAGATTCCAGTCCCTATCGATATTTGATTCCGATTCTTTTAAGAGGCAGAGTGGTTTTATTTCATATGTTCTTAAGTGCTTCTATTTTTCTTTTTTACAAAAATTATTTATTGCTCATGCACCAACCAGAAAGATTTCAATTTCATGGTACTTCTGACAATGAAAATAAAGGATATTTTATTTTATTCAAGTTTCATAAATTTCATCTGGACCACTTCTTAAAACCAGAACTATGACTTGGAAAGCTGGAGTTTTCGAACCAGCCTCAACCTTAAATTCCAATATGACTGCCACCTATATAAATATTTTGTGTTCAGTGCCACATGTTGTTGCATAAAGCATTAATAGTCCTAATGTTTGTCTCATTATTCTAGCTTTTTGTTATTGATTAATGCAAGATCCCTGAAGAATCTTCAGTTTATGCATTGATGTGTGAGTTTGTTTAATCATGATGCATTATTAGTTCCTTACTGTGGAAAAAATGAGCTGTCTGACTGGAGTTAAATCAACCATTAACATAATCTATCACCTGAGGAATGACCCTACTGCATGGAAAATGATCCATCATCAGCACACTAATAAACATGCCACCATTTTTCTAAATGATTAAATACTTATTGCAGTCATACCCAGGGCAATCAAAGCTCTGCCTCAAGATAAGCATTATGAAAAAGTGGGTTGCCTTTGTGTTATCCATGTGTAGAATATAGTGGAGTGTCTGTTTTGTCTGATATTCAATGTGTAGCAAGAAATAAGGCAATGCATCAAAGTGACAGCCTTACACTGGGGTTCATAGTTTTACACATTCTCTGGAACAAAGTAAAGAAAAACGGAGTAAGGCAGTAGATTAAATCCACCAGTGGTAACAAGTCAGACATGTAGACATTAAAATAAAATATCAGAATCCACCTCCCACATCTGGCAACAGAATCATCAGAAAAGACTGGAAGAAGCTTGGTAAAAATGTTTCCACCGCCGGGAACATAAAGTCTCTCAGTAAGTATATCATTAAATTAATGACAAATCTCTAAACAGAGACCAAAAAAAATGACGTGAGGCATCAGGAACATATTCTAGTTGTATTTTGGGAATTCCAATCGTTCCCAAATCAACTGGAAGAAATACTGTTATCCACAGTAAAGTTCTGTTATTGGCCCAGGTGGAGATTTCAGTAAATATCTGGAGTAAATTAGACAGAAGGCACCTTTGCAGGTCTCTAGAATATCTCAACAGGCTACCATCACTGGTGACCTCCATGTGCTGAAGACCTGTCGGCACTGACTATACTGGCTGTAAAGTATTAAAATCTAGAAATAAAAACAAGTAAACCTTAAGGTTACGCAGTACTTCTATAAAGGTATAAGCGTTATCACAATTTTAGTTGGTAAGGGTGAAACAAGGTCTAAAGGCATGGGATCTTGCAATATTAAAATTGTACAGTATTTCTTGACAAAGTGACGCAAGTCTTACAAAGTGTTATTCAGCTGTTGTCAGCAATTCATCCAGTGAGATAAGTCTAAGGTATTACTATAAGCCTCATGTGAAGGTAGGGCTTTAAGTTTGATAGCCTGTATCCATGCTTAAGACTGTGGTGGTTGTAGAGTTGTTGCCCTCTTTTGTTCACAAAGTAGGGTGATAAAACATGTTTCCATTACATTTAACCCCTTAGTGAGAGTTTACTTTAGTGTTTATGATTTTGCTGTCAAGTGTTAAACAAAGTTAATAAAGTTTACATTGGGAATTAGAATTTCGCAAACAAATTTAAATTCAGGTATTTAGTGTAGTCATTTTACATAATTTTGTGCACTAGATGGTGGCAAAGTGCTTCCTATATAATCTTTGGTATGTGTAGAATATGCACCATCTGTTCTTCATGGTATACATACACCTCCAACTGTTTCTGGTTTTACCGCAGAGCAGATGTCTGTTCACAGACATCTGGTATGTTCAACACACATACCAAGAACAATAAAGTCGGGAATCTGCCACCACTTAGTGGTCAGAATGTCAATGACAACCAATTATGACATTCATGTAATAAGCTGTATTTAAACTACTGTGGTGACGGATCAGAATGGATTGCACAGAATTTTACGTTTAAGCAGGTTTGATACATAGTTTTGATTAAGCTCACATTTCTGTATTTAGATTGTTTTCTGCAGGTCTGTAATATTTTAACCTTAAATGTAATGTTTGCATTAGATGTAAGCAAAAAATCCTCATAAGTAAAAGAAATAAAGGCTTAAAAACATCGGTCTTTGTGGAATTAATCTACATAATGTGTTTTACTCAGTGAATTGAGTTATTGAAATAATGTTTTAATAATATTCACATGTATTGAATTGGTCTGTATATTTATATTGAAATGAACAATCTCTAATTTAGCATTACTTGCTAAATATAAAAACATTTATATTTTTTACATTATGGCTTATACTCTTCAAGTGTTTTGGCAGCATTTTGGGTACTCTGAATAAAATTGCTAAAGTTGGTGTCTGCTTTGTGACTTATTTGGTGCTTAACTAAGGGGATAGGGGATATTTCATAGTTTTGTTTTCGAGCCCGGGCTGCATCTGATCACCTCTAAAATGCTAAAGAAGCAGACCCTAACTAGATAATACTACACTGACAATGAAAACACAAAAGGTCAATGCAATACTATTTTGTCATTAGGACCACCATAAAAAGCGAAAAACATGAAAACCACATGGAATATTCTGCATTTAATACAAATTATATAAAATTTTGCTCTATGACCGGGAAAAGGCTTAAAAATCAAATTTCCCATAATTACGTCAAGGTAACACCAACACTTGACTGCTGATTTCATTAGAAAAAGCCCAGAAATGTATTTTTTACAGTGCCTGTAAACAGAACCAGAAGGACACTGAAATTAAGACAATGACAGCACAGAAGTTAGCATCATAGAAACAAATACTTACACTGACAATTCCCCTCAGCACTGTTCCACTAACATGAGTAAACACTGTGAAATCAGTGAGGAAGAGACCAAATGAAGGAGTGTTAAATGGAGTGAAAAAACTCAACCATCTGCCAGCAGGCACAGAAAAGAGCCTCCATCTTTTCCACTAAATATCAGTAAAACGTTGTCTTTAATGGGCTGAATCAGAGATAGCATCAACCTGCTCAACCTGAGGAACTGGCACCAAATGACTATAAAGCTCCACATAGACCCAGAATCATTCTTGGCTCATATTTAAATGTTGAGCTGTGGTGTACTGCAGTCATCCACTGTGTAATTCTACGCTTGCTGAAACAACGCTACACAGGAGAAATACAGGAACAAAAAAAACACTTTCAGTGGGGGTATTTTGGATGGTTCCATGAAATCATCATACCAAACAGCAGGATGACAAGACTGTACAGAAGGCAGAGTTCTAATCTGGCAACTTCAATCCAAGAAGAAGAAATTAATGAAAACAGTCATACTATCAGAGATATGCGTTTGATTTGGATGTCGGTATATATCTCTTCTATTTAAATTTGATATCAAAATAAAATAATCAGAGGGATTTGACTTGAATCTGATTGAAAATCTAACAAGAATAGAGACTGAAACTCATTAAAAGTAGCCTTCATATTTATTTAAAATGTAAAATTCATTTTTCATGACAGAATCATTGATCCTCTGGCAAATGTCACAGTGGGCAGGACGCCCGAAACAAAAAATCAGAAGTGCTTATACCCCTAGTCGCAAATATATATGGTGCCTGAGGTAATTAATGATCCAACATTGCTCGCATTTGACACTGTAGCAGGAGTCAACCAGGCTGCCACACATTATTTGGACATGACAAAAAATGAGCTCTGAATGAGCTTTGCAAATGTGTCTCACCTCCGTATCGCCACTGATACGGAATGGGCTGCAAAAGTCACAGCAATGAGCCCATTATAATATGGCTTAATCTCACACTACACTGAATATTTTCTCACCTCTACATGCTGGACTGGCAACAACCTCACCTGCTTTCTAAATGATCCACTTAATTATAATTTGACCAACTTCAGGGCACTATTTAAACCTTAATGCCTGGATGCCCAGTTGATCATTAAATATGGAAAAAACAATAAAACACGATGGTGAAATCACATGAAATAACATACCCCATTCTAAGACAGAGGAAAACTTTGAATTTTACACCCTTCATCCCAATATACATATACAAACACTGTAAAACTGCAGTTCATCAAAATTGACAAGTATACTTGAAAGATAAGACAGGACTTGATGTTCCAAATAGTATGCTAATTTCTTCCCTTTAAGAGCCACATAACACACATTTCTCAATACACGAACATACATGGCTAAGACAAAAGATTTAATTAAAAGCTTAATCTAGACAAAGTTCCAGTTAAAGTCCCAATACAGTTTAGCAAACTCACAAGTTTCCATAATTGAAGGTGGGACAAAAAAGGCTTTTAAGCCTAACTTAATACTTTTTACAGAAATGTGTTGATCCAAGATGGCACTCTTAGCTGCACTTGTCTCACACTGACTTTTGTTTTCAACTTCCTTATCATCCTCACAGAAGAACGGCTAACAGAAATGCAGCTTGTTTTACACTTTGATCATCTTGTAGTAATGACAAAAAAGGTGTAATAATAAGTGGTGCCAATAAATTGTGCCACCAGTGTTTTTTTTTTTTAAACAATTATTTCTTAGTGCAGGATTTTTCCACACTCAGTAAATGTGCTTTTTCTGCAAATACAATACAAAATTAATTCATTTTTACCAGGGGTGCTTGCAAGTGTGTGTGTGTGTGTGTGAATGGAGACAGAGGTGTGGGGGTGGGGTGGCAGGGGGTTAAAATAAAAATAGAAGTGAGAAAACGGTGATGTTAAAATGACTATTGCACTGACAACATTTGCTTTGCTAATAACTCAAGTGCTTTCAGCTCTCGCTAAACCTAATTATGAGGAACTTATTCTGGGCTTGTAGGCATGGATTGTGATCATTTTACCACTGACATACAAGGATGTCAGAGAGTCAGGGCCCTTCATCTTACCAGGCCTAATGTAATAAAAAGAGCACTTCAGCGGCAGTCTGAATGAGGTCATGCTTGCTGGTTGGATTACAGCTGTACTGCACATGATGCACAAAGGGTTAATGACGCTGTGCCACAAAACAGTTTCCACTGGGTTTCACCCAAGATCATCTAGTTCAAGCACAGGCTTAAGTACAGTTTCAACTGAAGCTGAAGTGACACTCACACATGCTCACACTTCTGTCGTGGATGACTATTAATTACATAAGCAGTGATTGTTATGGGTGCGTCTTTGCATGCTAATGTGATCAGGCAGCGGAGACACTAATAGCTTTTATGCAGCTGATTAGTGAACAACAGCACATCTGTGTGGCTTTAACCCTCCTCATGATACTTATGCTCAAGTTGCTGCTGGCCTGTGGCTGAATGTAACATAAGTCTGCCTCTTTTTCACTTTACTTACTTTTCTTTTAGAGCATCTGGCTGAGTTTAAGAGTTAGCTTAAAATAGATAAATAAGTTAAAGAACAAGACCACACAAAGCAGAACATCTACACTGAAGACATGTTCACAAACATGGAATGTTACAGTGTTCTGAACAGCTCAGTGTAAATATTTCGTTAAGTTTATCTTGATAAAATAAAGTGACCAGTAAAATGTAAAATTTAAAACTACCCACATTGATTCTTCTGGGACAGTTTAATTTTATTTTAAGAAAAATAGAGATATGTTCTTATGAAACTTGCTCTTGTTTTAGCTCATATGTTATTTGCTTATTTAATTTGATTTGAATGTTTTATTGTAGTATTGTTACTGTGTTCGTAACTTTTTCTTTTTCAGGTCTCTCTTGTAAAAGAGATCTTGGATCTCAATGAGACAACCTGTAGAAAATAAATTCAACTATTAAAAAAAGGAAGCAGCTTATTCCATACATTTTCAGACTCAAATGTTCAGAGTTGAGTTTGGTTTTATTTTTGGCTAATGTTAAGGTATTAATGAGTATGAATTTATGGAAGTTATTCCTGCAGTGACCAGTCTTTAAATATGGAAAGCTTGAACTGAATTCCACTCAGAAACAAATTGAAAGTACATGGGTGGGAAGCGTCCTCCTGCAGAATGTATTTAAATAAAAAACTTGGGTAAAATGTGGCATGCCCCAAAGGGAGCAGGTGGCCCCTGATGGAACAGAGGAAGTGATGAAATTTGCATCACAGACACTGTATGGGAAAACTCTATTAGAGCTTACTATACAGCTCACTGGTTCTGGGATGTTCTCGGGAGCCGTTCGATTGGTTCTTTTTGCCGGGTTATAGTCAGTCTCTACCTAGAAGATATGTAATCAGATGATTTTTAGAAGAAAATGTCCGGTGTCTATAACACAACAACGGCAGGAAATGCCTTTAAAACTCACCATCGGAGTTCTTCAAACAGATTACACCCTAGAAAAGTGATATGGCTTTAAATCCTGGCAGTGTACCCCCATCCCCGCACCATGGCCATAGATCCAAAACCCCAACCCCATCCCCATACAGCAAATTTCCCTTCAAACCCTGGTTGTACCCCTACTGAAGCAATGACAGCATCAATATTTGAAGCTCAACCACACTCGAGGCGCCACGTACTTCATGTAATTTTTTTGTGTTTATTCTGCCCTCTGCTACCATTCTGAGGTCACTCTCACTAAAAAGGATTGTCTAAACATCAGACCGTCCTTTCTAGGCATTTTTTTTCTCAATTTATCATCGACCCCAACTTCACTGAGATCGGCTCTCTTTGGGATTTACCAAGACACAGACAAGGAAAATGGGCAGGCGCGCTCATAAAGCTTCGGCAACAGGGACTCCGCACACCCTTGCCATCAATCCACCTGGCTAATGTCTGCTCCCTGGCTAACAGGGAACAAGCATAAGAACAAGGAAGATCCTTACAGTTTAGATTGGTCTCAGAAACATCCCTGCCTACATGAGCCCATCCCCCCACCATGAGCAGAATCCTCATTTGGCAGATGCCCTTCACAGCTCCTACTGCAGGCTTAAAAAGTAGCCTTTTACACCTCCCACCAACCTCCACGTCTCACTCCAACACAAAAGCTCCTCATGCACCAACCATGCAACCATGCTCCTGACTGGATTTAAGATATCAGAGGATGATCTAATTAGGGACCTACAGCATCCGAAGACCAGGAAAGCTCCAGGACCTGACAATCATTCCCCTCATTCCTGAGAGCCTGAGCTGACCAACTGGCCTCCATCTTCACTGATATCTTCAACAAGTCTCTGGAGCTGTGTGATGTTCCCTCATGTTTCAAACAATACACCAATCATCCTGGTCCCCGAGAAATGCACCAAGCATCTGAAGGACATCACAGGCCCCCTACTGGACCCCCTTCAGTATTCTTAACATCTAAACAGGATCGGATGGTCTCTTTATGTGGTCAGAACCTCCTGGAGCTTAACCCACTCAAGACTGTGGAGATGAGAGTGAACTTCGAGAGAACTCCACCCATCTTCCCTCCCATCACCCTCGTAACAAAACTCTGTTTGCTGTGGATCACTTCTATTTACTAGGAACCACCATTTTTATTGCACTAATTCAACCACTTCCTCCTCTTTAGTATAATAACACTTTTTTTTTAATTTCTTCAATGAGAGCAAAGTGGAGCTGAAGTAAAACTCCTTGTTTGTGAGCACTAACTTGACAAATAAAGCTTAATGATTCTGACACTACATACAACAGAAACAAAGAGGATGTGATGAATTACTATAATCATTATAATAATGGAGGGTATAGTTCAAAGCCCCAACATACCATGTCTACATGGAGTCCAAGCCACATGGACCCTATCAACACATTGGAAAATACATGGCAGCCATCTCATTGTTAAGTAACAAAGTTGATGGGTGTGAAAACCTTGCTCTGCTTCCAGCAATAATCTCACATTATTCATGTGGCACAGCTGCTGTCAGCAGAATAATCACACAGAACTTCTATGAATGTGGTGTTGAAAGGTATGAGCTGTTTTATAATTGATGGGGCATGAACTGTCACCTCCATGCATGACAGAATATCCCAACACCCCGTCAAGCAGCAACACCACCACCAAGTTGCCTGGTTCACCCAATTATCACTTCTTCTCATCTGATAAGTTATATTAGCTATGCAAATCCTCTCCCTGCTATTGTTTATCTGTTATACATTAGGGTGGTATAAACAGCGTCATATCACAGCGTTCTTCCAGTAGCTGCTAAGCACAAATCAGGTGATGGTCATTCCACTAATGGCAAGGAGCAAAATGACGGGCCTGCAGCCAGTGCTAGCACTGCATCAGTCATAGGCAAGGATTTAATTTCTGCTGTTGGAGGGCTTAACAAGCAGAAGAAAAGTTGGTCTGGCATCAATCCAGAATGGAAAGAAGCCTTACAATGGATGGAAATAACCGCCAATACGGCTGGTAGGCCTTCACATTGGGATACTTGTGCTTACTTTTGAACCTTTGATTTTACTTTAATGCTAGTTGTGCTATTTTTGCGAACCACTCTATGATTTTAGCCTAACATTGACACATATAGTTATTTTTATTATTAGCCATTTCTAATGTGCTGCAAGGTAACCCTTTCAAACACCTTAAAATCCAAAACCTTTAAGTAGCTTACAAAAAAAATTTTCTCTTTATCAACCCCCCACCCTTTAATAAAAATTAAAAAAACCACAGGCTGATCACCTCCATGCCACAGCACATTGATGTAGTAATTCATGCAAGAGGAGGCCCAACCAATTATTGAGCACGTAGAAATGGGCATGCTTTTCAGAAGCCTCACATTTGTGCTTAAAACATCCTTTTTTGATTAGTCTAATGTGATATTCTACTTTTCGGAGACACAGAATTTTGGTTTTTCTTTACCTGTAAGAAATTAAAGCTTAAAATATTTTATTTGATGTGTAATGATTCTATATAATAAATTAGTTTCACATTCTGAAATGACTGGTAAAAAATATTGTAGTACGCAATATTCAAATTATTTTTTTGGGATGTACCTGTAGTTACCTTCTAGGGTGTAATCACAGTTTCCTTTGAAGATCACTAATGACAGCTTTAATACCCCCAGTGGCACTTGTACCACATTTTGAGAACCAGGGGTTTACATCAAAGCACATTTATGTGTTAGAATGGCCCAGTCTAAGGCCGAGATGAACGAGGCTGAGAATCCTTGGCGACTCTTGAAAACTAATGTTCACAGATTCTCTCCATCTATTCTTACTGAGCTTGGCTGTTTAGCAAAGAGGAATGGACAAAGATTTCAGTCTGTAGATGAGTAAAGCTGGTGGAGACATTACCCCAAAAACCTTGATTCAACAGGTGATTCTACAGTGCTGAACATCACACATTTTAGATTTTCATTTGTGATGGTTTTGAAAACCATGTATGTCTATCCACCTCACAGTTATAATGACATTTGGTTGTTTTATTACAAAATAACCCAGACATTAAAGTTTGTGGTTGCAAAGTGAAAATGTGTTCAAGCTCAAGGGGTATGAAATGTTTTCCAAGACACTGCATAAATAATAAATACAGATGACAGCACGCGTTGTCCAAAGGCTCCATGGCCTTCCTGTAACGTTAACTCAATGTGAGCGTGCCTCCTGGCGTGGCTTGTTTCACTATGCTTGCTGGGAACTGAGCAACCTGTGAGGTGTTCACTTCTCAGTGAACATGTTCATATTGGCTGCCAACTCAATGACCAGACACTGTCCAAAGGCTAAATACCAGTTCCTCACTGCTCTCCATATGAGAACACGTCATCATCAAGATTTCACCATCACAAAAAGAAAACTTCAGAAACATCATGTGATCCAGCACATTCAGCAGCCTATAACTAAACTGTGTGCCAGAGCTGTGCAGGTCATCGTCGTTCAGAAGGAGTAAGTAAGAGTAGTTCCACCTTCAAGATACAGTATGAAAACAAAGATTTGTCCTTCTGCCAGTGTTTCTTGTTCCTATCCTTTACAATCAGTAAACGCATATTGATCATTGACTAAACAAGAAGTAAACTGTGTTCAAGATTAAAAAAAATTAAATAAATCAGAATCTAGCATACTTTACCTTCACGTTGTCTGGGTGGAGACCACCAGGGTGTTTGTCCATGTACTGACACAGGTCTGTGTGCTAAAACATCAAAGCAAAGTGAGAAGAGATTATCAAGCAACATTTTTATTAATTGTTTTTTAAATCAATGAAAATAAGTTACATGTCTTTTATACAACAGTTTACACAAAACACTCAAAGCTGCTTTCTGTCTATGTGCTGCATCTTACAGTAGTTTTGTGTTGGGGAAAATCATGGATCCAATATTTCTATTAGCAGTCTTCAGACAGAAATTCCTTCAGCCAAGGTGCTGAGTTTATTTGTCTGAACACAGTTATTAAAGCAGCTGAAAGTATAAGATCAGCAAGTTGATTTGATCAGCAAACATATTTTTGATTCACAGTTGGTCAGGGTGTTAGCAACTGGAAATGATAAAGAAAGTTCTTCTGCTGGCAGATGCACAAAAACATTAAATCACTGAACGCCTGCTGAAAACAATGATCTTCATCAAACTTTTGTGAACATAAGAAGGGATTATGTCTCTACCTGAACATTAATGCTGAGTGAACCAGAGAGAGAGAGAGAGATACAGACAGACAGATGGCTTTGAAGTGTCATAACTGTCTAGCAACTGGTCTATGTGGGTGTACATGTGTTGTGAACTATCAAAGCTGACCAAGTGGTTCAGTCATCATTTTGCAATCGATACTCTACAAAAAAGACCTGCTATATCCTAAAGAACATAAAAAGGGAAAGCTTTTGCATGTGAAACCCACAGTGCTTTGCAAAAGTATTCATGGCCCTTTGAACATTTTCACATTTTGTCATGTTAAAACCACAAACTTCATTGTATTTTATTGAGATTTTTGTTTTAGACCAAAAATAAGTTGTGCATAATTCTGTAGTGAAGTGAAAATGATACATGACTTCCAAAGTAATTCTCAAATAACAGTCTGAAAAGTACGAAGTGGATTCTTCTTCAGCCCTCAGAGTCAATACTTTGCAGAAGCACCTTTGGCTGCAGGTCCAGCTGCACGTCTTTTGGGGTTTGCCTCTACCAGCTTTGAACATCTACAGGCTGACATTTATAATCTGTGCAAAATAACTCAAGCTCAATCAGATTGGATGGGGAGTTCTTGTTTTTTTTTCATGTCTTACTTATGTAGATTTATGTCTTGACTTTGACTAGGCCTTTCTAACACATGCCTGTGTTTTGATCTAAACATTTCCACTGGAAGGGGATCCAGTCTCAAATCTACTGCAGCCTCTAACAGGTTTTTTTTTCCAGGATATATTTTTCCAAAAACTCTGACCTGCTTCCATGTTCCCGCTGAAGAAATGCATCCCCACAGCAAGATGCTGCCACGGCTATATTTCAGTGTGGCTATGGTGTGTTTGTGGAGAAGAATCTTTTCTATACGTTTGCTGTATCTCTTAATTGGCTTTTGGCAAACTGCCAACAACACCTATTATTTTACTATTATAATGGCTTTTTCTTCTTACTCTTACAAAAATCCTAGATTTGTGGTGTATATGTCTACCTGTCGGTTTAGGTTGACATCCACGTCTTTCATTTCACAATCAGAATCAGCTTTATTGCCAAGTTTGTACATACAAACAAGGAATTTGACTCCGGTACACTTTGCTCTTTGGTTTTGTTTTTGCATTACAGAATATACATATTTACAATGTACAATATACACATA